>JAOYFF010000057.1:698921-710001 GCA_025773925.1 Cryptomyrus ogoouensis
TGAATAGGGGCTGTCTGGCTCATACCAAACTGCCTGAATAGGGGCTGTCTGGCTCATACCAAACTGCCTGAATAGGGACTGTCTGGCTCATACCATACTGCCTGAATAGGGACTGTCTGGCTCAAACCAAACTGCTTGAATAGGGGCTGTCTGGCTCATACCAAACTGCCTGAATAGGGGCTGCCTGGCTCATACCAAACTGCCTGAATAGTGGCTGCCTGGCTCATACCAAACTGCCTGAATAGTGGCTGCCTGGCTCATACCAAACTGCTTGAATAGGGGCTGTCTGGCTCATACCAAACTGCCTGAATAGGGGCTGTCTTGCTCATACCAAACTGCCTGAATAGGGGCTGTCTGGATCATACCATACTGCCTGAATAGGGGCTGCCTGGCTTATACCATACTGGCTGAACAGGGTCAGCTTGGCTTATACCAAACTGGCTGAATAGGGGCTGCCTGGCTCATACCATACTGCCTGAATAGGGGCTGCCTGGCTCATACCATACTGGCTGAACATGGTCAGCCTGGCTTATACCATACTGCCTGAATAGGGGCTGCCTGGCTCATACCATACTGCCTGAATAGGGGCTGCCTGGCTCATACCATACTGGCTGAACAGGGTCAGCTTGACTTATACCAAACTGACTGAATAGGGGATGCCTGGCTCATACCACACTGCTTGGATAGGGGCTGCAGGGGTCATACCACACTGCTTGGATAGGGGCTGCCTGGCTCATACCATACTGCCTGAATAGGAGCTGCCTGGCTCATACCAAACTAGCTGAACTGTGGTTGTGTTTTTTCAAGGGTTTGCTGCGGGGTGGCACGCTTCCACAGAGAGGGAACCGCTGAGACCGGGACTTCCTGTGTCACCAATCGGAATCTGTTTATGTGTCGAGCGCCCCTGGACAATACATACCATAAATACCCCCCATCTCCCTTCTGCCTCCATCACCTCCCCTGGAGTCTTCTTGTGGCAGATGTATCCTTTCCCCTGCCCACACCTGGAATTAAGGACCCCTGGTGACTGGTAGCTGGAAGCTAACAGGGCTTGATGGTCAGGGTCTACAGAAATTATACAGAAAATCAGAGCTGGATGTAACACTGAACACTAAACCTGCATAATCAGGTGGATCCAAGCCTAGAGATATAACATCCAATAAAAAAAATATAAAAACAACCTTGTCCGACTTTAACTGGCCGAAGTTAATGGTGTATCGATGTATAATATTATTATTTGACTGTGCAGCTGAATGTGTTATTGCCCATCTGACATAATTATCAGTGCTGATGCCTTTGTGCTGGAATCTATTTGTCAGTTGTTTACAGCTTTGAGGTAAAGGTATGTGTTAAAAATGTTATATCCTAGTGGATCTTATCATTCAAGTGTTACTTTATATATATAGCTAGATATTCAAAGATGGCAGATTTTTCCATAGAGCTGTGCTTTGTGAGGAGCTTGTTTCGGAGGCTTCAGACTCACTTGCAAAACAGAGCCAGTGGTGAATTTAAGCCACTTAGAAGACATTATGCAACAGCCTCCATCGGCTAATTTTCTCTTAATGGTTTGAAGTCACATGAGCTCACAACACGCAAAGTCTTTCAGTCTAGGCTGAGACATTCAGTCTAGGCTCTGCTGTCTGATCTGGCCCCCACCCATGGGAAAGGCGTTTGTCAGAACTCATCTGTTTTCTTATAAATCAATTTAGAATTTTCTAACTATGACCCACCTCAGAGTCATTGTGTGAAATAAAGGCGGTACAGACATATTGCAACGTAGAGATTAAAGTCTCAATATTTTAATAATTTAAGTTGTAAAATCTTGTAGTTTTTTATAGACATTTGTACAGTTGACAAGAAGTCTCCTCTTGCTTCAATTATGCTCTTTTGTATAAATTAATGCTATGGACAGTAAAAATTGTGGAGTCTGGTGAATTTTTTTTCTGTTTTGAGTTTGTGAATTAAATGTCTGTTGTGTGATTTTTATTTCTTGCTAAGTATTGTTTTCATTGTGTTTATCAATGGTAATCATAAGTTAGATATATGAAAATTGTTTCTGAGTAGCCATGTTTCACATGAATTCAAATTTTAGAGCTTTTCAAATTGTGTTTCACTGTACATTTTTAACTGACTGCTTTTTGCAGAATGCCTATTTTACTCATTTTGGATGGAATTCCTGCTTTTTGATGTGGTCATAATTAATGACCACGTGCTATTTTGAGAATCTATCCATTTTAGTCAAACTTAATAAAATGAAGACTGTCCAAGGTATATGACCTCCTCCTGTTCTTAACGTAAAAGTGAA
This sequence comes from Cryptomyrus ogoouensis, assembly GCA_025773925.1. Classification (NCBI taxonomy): domain Eukaryota; kingdom Metazoa; phylum Chordata; class Actinopteri; order Osteoglossiformes; family Mormyridae; genus Cryptomyrus; species Cryptomyrus ogoouensis. Next base: position 701,227 of record JAOYFF010000057.1, read on the forward strand.
AGTAATTGCATAATATAGCAATATCATATATGGTGGTTTCAGAATTTCTGCTGTTTAAAGCACAATCATTTTTTTAACAATTCCCTTCTTGTCATAAGTCATTTTCATGGGTCCAGTGTCTTTGGCTATTATTAGATTTTGTTATCGTTAGATTATTGAAGTGAATAAATATGCTTTAGATTTGCATTGCTTATAGCACATAAGGACTTTGAGGAACCTGCCAAGTGTTTTCATAGTATTGTGCTATTGGTTTTTAGCTACTAGTAAGCAGGATTTGCATGTACAGAGCTGACATGAAAAAATAAATCAATGTATAAATGAATTAAGGAATGAATGAATATTTTTATTGTCATTGCACACATACAATTGTCACCGCCCAAGTACAATTTAGTTGAGTTAGCAACTTCCATGCTCAATGACAATAAAAGATAAAATAAAAATAGAAAAGTAAGATAAAATAACAATAAAGTAGTAAATAAAAATCAGCACCAAAACCAACATAGTACTGAAAAATAGTAATTAAGCAACAGTGTAAAATGCATAGCATAAACAGCATAAGACAGTATATGGTAGTATATGACAGTATATGATAGTATGGGACAGTATATGATGGTAAAGATGGTATAAAGTGTCTGGGAGCAGTAACAGTGCATGTCTGGCAGTATTATGTGCAAAAAAAAAAAAACTGCAAAACCAAAACAGTATGGGAGGAGTCAGACAGATTATGGAGGGAGCAGTTATTTCTCTGGAGAAAAACGTATTACCAATATACACCTATAATATGGGGCACAACACAGAAAATCAAACTGATGAAAGATTGGAGCCAAATCAGCAGGTCTGCCATTAATACCCTTTTACCATTAGCGCTATTTATGTGATGAAACAATCATAGCACTGAGTACAAATAGCTTGTATAGGCCACTGCCTTTGAACATGAGCCATGGTAACCCGGCAACATGCTCTTTGTGTTTCCCCAGCCAACAGTGAGGCTCGAGTTTGGGCGGATCGCGATCTACACCACCAGTTTCCGTGTGGTGCGAACCACGTTCGAGCGCTGCGAGCTGGTGCGCAAGATCTTCCAGAACCACCGGGTCAAGTTCCTGGAGAGAAACGTGGCCTTGAACAGTAACTTCGGCAAGGAGCTGGAGGAGAGGTGCCGGCGGGTGGGAGAATTACCCTCTCTGCCGGTGGTCTTCATCGATGGACACTACCTTGGGGTCAGGGCCTCCTCTCTCATTGAAGCCCAGATATTGCTGAAGTACTCCTGCAATATATAACCTATAATCCTTCAGGCAAAGGACAATGCAAATAAATGTAAATAATTTAGTTTGTATAAAATTTGTTTAGATGTTATTATATTAAAAAACTACAAATGGCATACTTATTGAGCAGAAATGTGGCTTTTCAGCTCACTTTCACTATGTGCTTACTTCCCAGGGAGCTGAGAAAATTCTGGGTATGAATGAATCAGGAGAGCTTCAGGATCTTCTCACCAAAATCGAGGTAAAAATGGTTTGGGGTGTTTTTTGGTTACATCAGAAACTACACAAAAATCTGATTTAGTGTAGCATTCCACGTTTCATCAAGGAAATCTAAATTTTGCTACTGGTTTCAGTTCCTTTGTTCCTTTTCATAAATTTTGATCAAATTTCCGTCAACTTTTATGCCACTCATTAGCATACATGCTCTTAATTCCCATTGTTTGTCACACTGATACAAAAACACACCAGTGTAGACACCCATGACTCTACCAAATCTCTGTTACATACCTTTCAAAGGAATGTTTCATGAAAAAGCTCTCCCCAAATGACATTAAGTTAATGTCAGTTGAGTTTCAGAGTGTCTATTTGCACCCGGGTGAAAATAGTCATCTGTCTGGCTATTTACACCCGGCCTCCTCAGTCCCCGCCCTCTGGCTCCACAAAAAAACACTGCAATGCAGACATGGTTTCACGTCATTTCAATGGCTGACGGCACCAAAATGGGATGCAGATATAAAACGTAAGGTACATTAAACATAAAATGTGCCCTTGTTCTAACAATAGTTAGCTAGCTGATGGTAATCTTGCTAACTAGCATTGGCACTAGCTAAAGGAGAAGCACATGGGAAGGAATTTTAGATCTATAATAGCATCTGCCTGAAAAGGTGGTGTTACTCCCCCTTGTGGATCAACCACGTCACACCACAGGGTGGATTAGCTGTGGATTGTATCAATTATGCATTAACCAGGGGCCAGGGAAAATGTATGGGGACTCGTAAAATGACATCAATAATAAATGGGGGTTTCATTCAGATAATTCACATAATGGGTCATAATCTTTCAAGAGCACAAACTGGGACTGCCTGAGGTTGAGCCTCTTTGGCCAAAGCCAAGCCTGATTTGCTATGTGTCAGCAAATCTCAAAGGTTAGAAAATCCCTGAGCTCACCCACCCATAGCAAGATAATTAAATAAGTAGGAAACCCACCAAAGATGGCAGGCAAACCGTAATCACAAGAGCCAAAATAACCATACAAATGGCTATTTGACTGGGCGTTGAATTAGCAGCAATCCAGGCAAATGGTAGCTAGCAGGAACACTGCCTGTTGGTGTAAGTGATGGCTGTCTGCAAATCTTGAGCAACAATAATATGGAATGAAAGAATAATTGTTAAATAGTATTGTATGTCCCTCACTAGTGTGCAATTAATTGGTCTGTAGATAATGACACTGGTACAGGATTTATAGTTTGTTTGCAAGATTTAATGGATTGCTAAGGACATAAAATAAGGCTTAGGATTTGCTAAACTCTGAATTTTCCTTTCTTCATTCCAGAAGGTGCAGCACCCGCATACTTGCTCCACCTGTGGGGACTTTGCCTTCATCCCGTGCCCCGTGTGCCATGGCAGCAAGATGTCTCTATTCCGGAACTGCTTCACAGATTCATTCAAGGCCCTCAAGTGCACTGCCTGCAATGAGAACGGCCTGCAGTCCTGCCCCAGATGCTCCTCTTAGGGCTGCAGCTGCACACAATCCACATACACGAACTCTTTGTCTCCCCCTAGAGGACAGACATGGGACTGACAACACCTCCATCCATCCGTCCATCCATCTATGTTCCTAATGCTTAGCCTAAGCAGGGTCATGTGGTTGGGTCTGGAACCTATCCCACAAAATGCAGGGCAAACATAAAGCAGGAGTACACCCACCCAAACAAACCAAATACCAACATATTATTTTTAAAATCCTCTCATGTGAATACAATCTGTGAATGTTAATAAAAATTTTGGTTTCTTAGATAACTGTAAGATCCTACAGGTGACTTGATTAAAAAAAAAACTTCAAGAGGTGCTATCTATCCATCTAGATTGTTCGGTCGGGAATTGCCTAATTTTGGCCATAGAGACGTTGAGCTACTCTCAAATGTAATGGGAATGAATGGCATTCTTTCAATGTTTATTAAAGTGCCAGAAAAGTACATTTGAAAGATTCAACAGCAACGTCTTACCAGAAATCATGACCCAGTTGTTGAATATAATCCACAGACTTTTTAGTGAGCAGTTTAACATACTAGCTATTCTTTTCTACTAAATTCTAAACACCAATCGTATCACTGGGCAAAAGATATTGCGCCAGGGTGCTCACGCTCGTATCTCCTGTGCAGTGATATGATTGGTGTGTGGAGTTCGGTGGGGTGGGGGGCGGGGGCATGCAGAATCCATACAGACAGCACAGGGGTGCAAGCTACCATGCTGCCCGTGATTTTGCAATATCTGGAAAATTAGGGCCTGTAGTAATCAGGTTAATCTTCAAAATAACAAAGTATACATCAAATAAATCCATCAAAACCAAGGAAATCCGATATTCAGTAACACTGAGAAACAACACCGTCCTCCGAATAATCCAGGGGCCTGTATCAAGAAGCCAGATTTCTTGCTTAGCTGGATGATCAGTCAGATTTAAGGTAACCCAGTCTAAATGGACTTTATCTTTGTTCACTTACATTTAGCCCAGACTACCTTAAATCTGACAAATTATCCGGCCAAGAAATCCTGCTTCATGATACAAGCTGGAGGCTATGCATGTTGGTAGATATCAGGTGTTATTAACCAGCTTGAGGCATATTGCTGACATTAATAGATTCCATGCAAAATAAACCCCAAACCTGGGATGCCATGTACTATTACTCATACATTCACTACAGAAGATGCTACAACCTTAATTGCTTCTGCCATGCTGTGTTACACACAGTCACTGCATTGATTGGGAGGAAAATAAATGATAAATAATAAGCACTAATGGTCATCATCAATTTCATAGAGACAGGATGACGCCAAAGGAACCTGAGATGGAGATTACACTCAACAGCTTCAGCTGTAATTTTTTTATTAAAGACCACTACATTAAATTATAGAGACCTATGAAGGTTAATGAAGAAAATACTCTGGACTGCAGTTTTTTAGTGGTGACATGAAGTACTGAGAGCAGGAACAGATTTCAGCAACCCTTTCTGCTCTGAGATATAAATTTAAGCCATTACACCTGCTGCTAAGAGCCTAAGGGCCCACTTTTCCCTTGTATTATAAAGGGAAGGACTCTTAAACCTTACATTTTAGTGCAGGTGTGTGGTCTTACTGATTAATATTTCATCTTCTTCCTTGCAGAATGGAGGCATATTTTTCACCCACAATGAAGGACGAAAAGCAGGGCTCTGCAGAACACGTTCGCATTGTGAATTATTTATTGTTAGTCACATATTTAGACTGCTTAGTTCGCTGTCAATTATTTAAGACACAACTATCATTCACAATGTCAGGGCGAGATGCAGGCTTAGTATTGGAGATATGTGGGGTTCATGGAAACTGCCATGCGAATCTCAGGGCTCTGCTCTCCTGGGTAGATCGGCATGAACTGTATGCCTCTCAGCTTTGTGGTCTCTTCATGGTCTTTTTCATCGAACGGGTGGTTCACTTGGTGAGCCTGACAGATGCTTAAGACAGAACTGATCTGACAAGCACAAGACACAAATCAGCCTACACATAGTTTAATTTAAGTAATTTTCCTAATGCATGGCAGGGCGATTATCAATTTGCAATGTTGTTACAGTATATAATTGCCCAGTTTTGTGTTATAACATTTAATTTTTTTTTAATGGATCAACTAGTTTGAGTCTCCACCAGGATTCCATGTGTGTGGAGTTTGCATGTTCTCCCCACGTCACAGGGTTTCCTCGGGTTACTGCCCATAGGTGTGCCTGTCTGAGTGACTGGTGTGTAAATGTGCCCTGCGATGGGTTGGCCCCCCCTTGTTTCCCGACTTGCGCCCATAGCCTCTGGGATAGGATCCGGACCCCCCGCCACCCTGAATAGGATAAGCAGCTTCAGAAAATGGATGGGTGGGTGAATCAACTAGTTACTGCTGCTAACAAACCTAAGCCATGTTGTATAGAAATGTAGTCATGTGAAAAAATAATAAAAGTGATCAATATCAGACATTCACATTGAGCTATTTAAAAATAAAACTTTTACACATTCTCATATTGGGTAGTTGATGCTATGAACGGTACACCTTTAGCATGTGTTCTACTGGCTTTCACGCTCTACCACTGGGTGGAGCATAAATAAATATGTTCCGATAACACATGCACATTTTCAACACTTTATTGTTTAACGTTCAGGTAAATAAGGGTGACATTGAGAATGAAGTCAAAAGAAAGGTTGAAGTTACATTGTTATTAGGTGGGCTGAGCCTGCAGAGAACACGCTGAAAAGTGAACTGAGCCTGTAGAGCACACGCTGAAAAGTGAACTGAGACTGTAAAGCACAAGGTGAAAAGTGAACTGAGCTGGTAGAGCACACACTGAAAAGTGAACTGAGCCTGTGAAGCACACGCTGAAAAGTGAACTGAGCCTGTAGAGCACACGCTGAAAAGTGAACTGAGCTGGTAGAGCACACACTGAAAAGTGAACTGAGACTGTAAAGCACAAGGTGAAAAGTGAACTGAGCCTGTAGAGCACAAGCTGAAAAGTGAACTGAGCCTGTAAAGCACACGGTGAAAAGTGAACTGAGCCTATAAAGCACACGCTGAAAAGTGAACTGAACCTGTAAAGCACATGGTGAAAAGTGAACTGAGCTGGTAGAGCACATGGTGAAAAGTGAACTGAGCCTGTAGAGCACAAACTGAAAAGTGAACTGAGCCTGTAAAGCACATGCTGAAAAGTGAACTGAGCCTATAAAGCACACACTGAAAAGTGAACTGAGCCTGTAAAGCACATGGTGAAAAGTGAACTGAGCTGGTAGAGCACATGGTGAAAAGTGAACTGAGCCTGTAGAGCACAAACTGAAAAGTGAACTGAGCCTGTAGAGCACACGCTGAAAAGTGAACTGAGCCTGTAAATCACACGGTAAAAAGTGAACTGAGCCTGTAAAGCACACAGTGAAAAATGAACTGAGCCTGTAGAGCACAAGTTGAAAAGTGAACTGAGCTGGTAGAGCAGACACTAAAGTGGCACCCTATAAATTACGTGCCATTGAATTCAAAGGGTTTCAAGTGAAGATCAAGCAGTTTAATGATTCAAATTGCAGGATGACAAACACCAAAAAAGACTCAAAATCAGGCTCAAAAAAGCAGGTAAGTTCGGAAGTCAGTCTAGGGCAATGTAAATGCAAAGTCCAGAAATAAAGTAACAGACAAGGGCTTAGAAACTGGGTGGGCAAACAGGGTATCTAATGGAGACAAACTGTCATGACTAGATGCTAGGAGGGAGTGACCATCCATGAGCAGATATGGGTTGTGAAGGAGGAGGCTTTGTTATGCACTATATGCACTTTCAGTTTTTTCTGGAACCAGAGCCTTTTTCCGGAACCAAGGGCATTTTGTAGTGTTCACACCGCAGGAACTCCTTCAGAACCCTTTTTTAGTTGGGTCATTCCATGTCAAATCATCACACTTTCGGACTCACTGTCAGATTTAATAGAACAAAGTTTGAACTTTTTGGGGGGGCGGGCTATGACATTGACTGGCTATATTTACCTTAATATAAGCTGCACAGAAATGGCCTCATATTGTTTTAAAGCTATTGTGCAGCTCAATAGATTGAACAAATAATATGCCATCCCCATATGAATAATTACTATGTAATAACTGATTAAAATATTAAAAATTCAATAACAAAAAAACCTATATTTCAAAATTGATCAATTTTTTACTAAAGCTAGATCATAATGTCTTGAACATCTCCAGAAAATTTGGTCTTTGGTTTTTTAGCTGTTGCTGAGATATCTTGACTTAAAAGTAGCGTCACATGGTTTCATATCACTAATGGACCTTTTTAATGGCAGCCAAACTGACATGAAATAGTATAACAAGCACAGGTGTACAGCTGTACTTGCCATACTATTGAAAAGACCCACATGGCTAGTAAATATGGCTAATAAATGCCCTGCATTCATCAGAGGTGAGTGAGATGTGCAAATCAGTCCAGTGTAAGTGCACATTTAGGGAATCACTCAACTTTGCAAGCATCAAAGGTTATGTTGTGGCTGCATATGATGATAATTGGCGGCTAGGATGTGTTGACATTTGTTCGTTCAATATTGATCCCAGACACTACCAATTTCAGTTTCATGAGTTACTCATGTGACAAAATCAGCATGGCAAGTTTTGTTAAAATCCATGACGATGAGGTCCGAAAGTGTGATGATTTGACATGGAATTACCCAGTAGCTACTCCAGACTAGGTACTTTTGGTTTGAACACGAACTACTGGGGAGGCCCTTAAAGCGAGTGCTTGCTAATTGGTTGACCACAAGCACTGGCATAGGAGATATAGCTGAGAAAAAATTGAGCAGTTGCAATTATTTGTCATGACGATGTGGCATAGTGTAGATGGAAAAAAGGTGACAATCCACTTAGGGCTCTGAGACAACAAGGGTTTATTTAATAAAACTAAAAACACAATGGGGAAGTACAGCAAAACAAATTGACCATGAGGGGTCAGAAAACAAACAAGGAAAAATAAGGAGTTAAACTAAAACCATGAAACAAATCACAACTAAGGAACAAGCAACCACCGGGAACAGGACTGGGCAAACTGGCAAAATAATAATTATGCTGTAACATAGGCATAGCAGGGTAAATCAAAAGTGAGGACAAAAAGCAAAGACAAAGATAAACAATACCAACACACACACAGGAAAAACTGATAATACTTTAACTCACCTGAGGGTTTACAGTCTCAGGGCAACACACTGTGTCCTGCTTTGATCGTGATTGATCCCCTCAATAACTAACCCATCAAATAACTAACAAAATGGCTTATTTATCCTCCATTTTTCTGGCGTTCCAGTGTAGTTTTGGATGAAACTTAACCTGCAAACTTTTTGCACCTCTAATGCTAGTTTAGCACAAAAGCCTCAGTTCCAGTTGTGTGGCGTGAAAACAACACACAAACGTGGCCAGGAGCTACAAAAGTACCAGGTTGAGACAACCCAGGGACCAGGTTCTGGAACTTCGGTGTGAATATGAACAATAGGAAGAACTCAAACAAGACATGAGAAGGAACTTAAAGGAAGGACTGGAACAAACCAATGATGTGGGAGAATCAATGGGCAGGTACCGGGAAGATCTACACTTGCACCAAATACTAACACAGATGACAACCACAATAACCGTGGTTATTGGAGGAAGGCAAAGGCCAGCACATATATACACACATCAGGTATATACACTCACCTAAAGGATTATTAGGAACACCATACTAATACGGTGTTTGACCCCCTTTCGCCTTCAGAACTG
>JAOYFF010000057.1:718477-731079 GCA_025773925.1 Cryptomyrus ogoouensis
CCCCGGCCACTTCATCCAGCTCCTCTGGGGGAATTCCGAGGCGTTCCCAGGCCAGCCGAGAGACATAGTCCCTCCAGCCTGTCCTGGGTCTTCCCCGGGGCCTCCTCCCAGTGGGACATGCCCGGAACACCTCACCAGGGAGGGGTCCAGGAGGCATCCTAATCAGATGCCCGAACCACCTCATCTGGCTCCTCTCGATGCGGATGACCATTGCACTGCTTATATTTTAAGACTGCTTTTATTGTCATTTGAAGAGTTTGTTTTGACTATAAGTGCATTAATTGTGGTGTTTTGAATAAAACTTCAATTTATATATTTGATTGTAATTGTGTTTCAGTGTTTATTTCACTAGATATTTTATGTATTGTTGTAGAAATGCAGTATTGCTATTACATTTTTATGTTGCAAATGCATGCAGTGCACTTGAGTGGACGTTTGCATAACTTTGAAAATATTACATATGAAGTTAACAAAACTTTAAAATATGTTTTTTTGACTCAGTGGATCATGATTCATGCATGAAAGGTTTAATTCTTTAGACAGGTGCCCCGAGTGTCCAGTCATGACCCAAAGAATATAATATTTTTTTTATTTAATCTAAAACAACATAAGACAGATGCATCTAGTAAAGCATGTATTGATTCATAATTGATTAATAAACGAGTGTTATTATTATTATTATTATTATTATTATTATTATTATTATTATTATTATAAATCCTTAACAAAGATTACACAAATTTATAAAGCTGGGAAATATATCGCATCAATGCGTGGGAGAACAGTAACATAATATAATAATATTAGTATTATTTATGCATAATGAATTAATATAATTTAGGTCGTGACGTTTTACAGAATAAAAAAAAACTAAGATCCAAACATTCAGGGGCAATCTAATGTTACTTGGGTTTAAAAAAATCCGGGTGGAACGCAAAGTGTAAAATGTATACTTAATTATTCCTCAATACTGAAATCGGTATGTGTGACGGTTGACGGCACCGCACTGAGTTGCTTTTCACAAAAGGCGGGCGAGGGATACAAAGAGAGAGCAAATCTGTTACGTAACTACGACTATATTGTGGGTTGAAGGGCTTTTTTAGGGCCACAGGAACTCTGTAGCTGTGAGGATTTAAATGACTTCCCCATTGTGCTTTTAATGGATGTGTCACGCCCCGCTCCGTCCGCTCCTGATGTGTGCCATGCCCACCTCGTTACCTCGTGTTCTGCCCTGATTGTGATCACCTGTGTCCTGTTATGTCTAGCTTGTCATGTGTATTTAGTCCGTGTCTCAGTTAGTTACCCCAGATCTGTCATTGATGTTTGTAGTGTCAGTGGATGTCCTTGCCCTCAGTTCGCCCAATAAACCCCGTTTACCTGACTTCACGGCTCCGCTCGCCTGCTTTCCGGCTCGCCCGCCCCGCGACTCCTGACAGGATGAATGTTATGCTAACGCGATGGACCATTAGCGGAAACAAAAGGTGTCAATACGCTGTACATTGCAGTTAAAGGGGGTGAAAAAACAAGAACAAGAAAATCTCCGATGGTTCTGGTGTTAAATGTCAGATGTAAATGATCAAAATACTTGTAAATGTGTCATGTCTGCTATAATGTGTAGATGGTGAATCAATTTAATTTGTAAATAGTAGATCATGTAAGCAATGCCCCACAAATTATATTTCCTCAACATCTGTGAGGCAGTGGTAAGAGGCCTCTTGCAGCATGTCGTCTGGATCTGAATTCTGACGCCCAGTTTGTGAAACTGTCAGACCTGAACTGCCTCTGACTGAGACATTTGTCTTCTTTACATTTATGAGCATTAAACGTTTAGTAGATATTGCTTTCAAAACAGCAGTCTTTTTGAGGTTCTGCTGCAAATGTGTGACAAAAATTGATTGTGCAAGAATGGACATAGCTAAGGTAGGAAATTTATTTTTCTGTATAATACAAGAGACAAAATAAACAAACTGAGACTCAGGAAGCCGGCCCCCAACTTCACAATACAAGCAGACAGTACAGGAATAAGCTATGTAAATCCTCTTGTAAGAATATTAGAAACACCTGAAACCAATATAGGACATAAAGGGTTCCCATGTTTTATGAAATACATTCTCTTTGCAGTGTAACAACATACACGTCAAATGGTCCAAGGAGGCATATTGAAATATATGAAGCCAATAATAAATCCATTCGATATTCAGTTTACCGGCTGTATTATCTTTTTTTTACAGAAGCAAGCCAGACAGATTTTTGATCCAGTACACAGCGATCATCCTTACGGTTCGATTTCTGTGTACCGGACATTAAAAGTCAGTGGTGAGAATGCCTTGCTTGCTTTTGTCAAAATGATATTACCGTCTTCCCGAAACTGAATACGGAATATGAGGTGCGAGCTGTGCAGTGGCGCCTCCAGAAAATTTTCATGGGGTGGCCAGATGGGGCCACTGAAAATCTTGGGGTGGCACACCAAAACCAAAAGCCGAGCTGAATTTCAGGAATTCTGTTATGCTGTTGTAGTATATAGCTAGTTGAAAACTATGAGAAAGATTTATCAGGGGGGCCATGGCCCCCCCTGGCCACCGCATGATGGCGCCACTGGAGCTGTGTATATGAAGCAGGGGCGTAGGTTTCATATTAACATTGTGGGGGACGGGTATATCGGGGCAGGCATGTGACGTCGCCTCGCATTATAGGGCGATTCTGTAGTCGCGCTGTAGTTAATTTGTTAATTTGTAAACTATTGCTGTTATAGTTAAAAAATACAAAGTGAAATTTCTTTCAATGTTTACCGTTATACTGATTTATTGTTATTCGTCATCAGTAATATGGTAGTTTAAGTGCGTTAATGTCCCGCATTATATATGCTGAATTTGCGGGAATTATTAAAATTATGCACAAATCACTATAGATTCCGCCACAAATGTCAGGCCGTGCACTGTGGAAAATTAAATGACTCTATTGCACCCTGTCTTCTTTCACAAACATCCTAATTAACTTTCCGAAAAGAATCACCAGCACAAACACAACATAAACAAAATAGCGACTAGGAGATCTTCTGCGCTAAAGATCCACAGAACTAATTATAGGGGATTTATTGAATCTATTCTTGGCTATAAATTGGACTTTCTGCCAGCACTGTTTATGAACTAAATGAGTTTTTGATAACACAGTGACTTTATTCTATGGTGTACGTCTTTCAAACAAATGCCAGGTCTGGCATCGTTTTTGTTACGGAAAACACAGTGGGATGACTGACACAAATGCTATTGCGTTATCAGCGCTGCAATTTGTTATGTTAACTAAGCTAGTTGCAACCAAACAAGGTAACCTTTTGAAAATTATACGAAACGAGACGATTAAATCCCACCGTATCACACATTATTTTATTGATTAACTGCTTGTTAGGATATGGGGTCTATGAGTTGACCTTCAATACCTTGCCGCGCCTTCCGGCTAGCCTATTGCCTCTGCTCGTAGGGCTGCTGCTGGGAAACGCACCGCGGTAGCGGACCTTTACACTACATCACTTTAACGGGTGGTAGGGGCTCACTTGGAGAAAACGATCAGAAACAAAAGCTTTACATTACGTGGTGACTTCTATTTATCGTATGTGTTTCACTTTTAGTAAACCAAGAATTATATTATATGATGTTATTGAGCGGGATAGTCCGCCCATCTGAACACTGGGGGAGAGGGGGGCTTCCCGACTAAATGTACGCCTATGATATGAAGAAATGTGATTGGTCTAGGTTACCTCATAATTTCGATTTAGTATCTCGTAATTATGGCTTAGTATCTTATAACTTCGCCTTTGTATCATAATTATGGCTTAGTATCTCATGATTTTGACTTAGAATATCATAATTATGATTATTAAACTAATAAGCTATTTTAAAAATAATAAACTAATTTTTATTTTATGAGGCGGAAACGGGCTTCCATAGTATGCAGCTGTCAGGTAGCATTATTTTTTTCCTGAGAGACGTCAATTTTTTTCCTGTAGTATTTTTAAAAACATTCATTCAGTATTTCTTGAAATGGTGGCCTACAAATAACTTTTACAGCATATTAATGGATTAAAATAAAACGGAAAAGCATTCAAACATATAATACATTGCAAATGGCTTGTTGTAGGGGACATCAACAGCATTATTCACTACATTTCAGTGCTCAGTCTATTACGAACATAATTCACCACAGTTAGAGTTCAAAGTGGATTATGCGTTTAGCTATGGTATATTGTACCTTATGCGTTACTGAGATGCAGCAGGTAATGTGCGTTGAGCGAGTGTGTGTTGGGAGAGTGCGGTCCCTTTAAGAGCCCCGTGTTTCGAATGGGGGCAGCCATCTTGTGGAAAGGGAGGGAGTAGCAAAGCCTGTCTTAGAGTTGTTCTTTTGGTATGTTAATAAACTAAACGGAGGTGCTTCTTTGAACGTGAGAAATTCACCGTCCCCCCCTTTTTCTTTTTCTCTCTCAAATTCCACATTATACAACTTTGTATTCAGATCGTAAAAACTACTGCTGAAAAAAACCGTGAGTAACTATGTTTTCATGTCTATGTGGTTGCAGATGTGGTGAGAAGCTGGGAAACCGTATCAGGATTGTTTTCTATTCACAGATTGTCAGTTAAGAAATTCCCCTCATGTATAATGGCTCTCAGTTAAATTTCCATTTGTTAAGAACGGCCATAAGTGTAGGAATGTTATATTGAGAACCTGAGTGCAAAACTGAAAAGAGCTATTACCAAAGATCGGTATGCATTATTTACTCAGGGGAAATTTGCATTATTATAATTAGGCCATCTGAGATATATTCTCTGATTGGTTTGGTACAACCTGTATTACCTAGTTCCACAAGTAAAACATCACTCATTTCTTGCTCTGTCAAGGTCAGAACCTCTCCTTTTTGGAAGAATACATCTTTTCTCCTTTTTTTCTGGACAACTCTACTATATTAGAGAATGGATTCTCTGTAGTAAGTGAATGTTTTTTCTCCTTTACTGCTAGTATTATAAAGTTTGGTTTTATAATTAATTTATGTTATTTTAATTAGCTACAATGCAGTACATCATTTCAAGTTTATTTAACTGTATCATGCTTCATTTATTCATGCATATTGTGTTGAAAGCCTGTGCTTTGCTGTAGCTGTACTTAGAAAATAATGAAGGACAAATTTTCTCTCCCTCAGTGCTTCTGCCAACCGCCATTACCTCTACTGCACTCGATGCAAGAAGACATATCCCAGCCTGTCTGTGCACTTAAGGAGGACTTGCATGAAGAAGGCCACAGCCGAGGAGATCGCTGCTGTCCTCGACTCTGCAAAGAAACGAGTTGCAGAGCTGCTGCAGGCTGGCATTTTGTGGGAGTATGGACTCATTGTGTCAATTTTGCAAAGCCCCTCTCCTATCAACAGGTATAATCTCTTTTTGTGATTATGTCCTTGTTTACATGCAATTTTCTCATTTTAATCATTTATTGAAACATTAACTTTTACCACAATTTCAGTTTTTATATTGGAAATGTAAATTATTTTACATTACAGATTGATCAAGGAGCTGGAAGACAGAGGAAATGCAGTGTTGTACGTGCCCCCTGTTCCAGTGGAGCCTGCTCCGGCTCCTCTGACGGAGACACCAGATGGGGCAGGAGGATCAGCAGCCGGCGAAACCACTGAAGAAGGATCTGAAGAGCTCTGTCAGAGGTAAGAGTGTCTGTTTAAAGACACGAATCACTATGTCACATTTCTTGTTGCAATTTCAGGATAAAAAAATCATATATTTGACATATAGTCATTTCAGGGAGAGGCCTTCTATGTCCACTACTTCAGTACGGGCGGCCATGGAGAAGCAAGGACTCTATCAGAAGCACTCCACAAACCATCCTCTCCTGAGGGCTTTTGGAGCGTACCTTAAGACAGATTTAATCAACGGAAATTATAAGCAGGAGGTAATGTGCTCTTCATATTTTTTCATAATTATTCACTTCAAGTTTTATATTGGAAATTTATTTTATGTTGGTCAAGGACCTCTAGGCAAAGGGTCATGTTGTGTTAGACGTGCCCCCTCTTCCAGAGGGGCCTGCTACATCTCCTTCAACTGATAAACCAGATGGCACAGGTATGACATGATGAGGACAACTCTGTTAAATTGTTTTGACGTGTTTCAGGTGGAAAACGTTGCCCGATTCCTGTTCTACATCGATTCCTCACGTCCCAGCTTGGACTTTGTTAGGAAGCATGAAGATACCAGAAAGTACTTCAAGGAACTTTCTGATGTTGGGCTTTCCAAGCAGACAATCCAAAATTATATGAAGAGTCTGAAGAGGTCGGTATCAGTTACTGCAAAACATAATGTACTTGTAAAAGTTTTAACATGTGACTTGTTGCAAAATACTTTAAACTTGTGCTGTGGTTGTTGTCTCTTTACTTTTCTATCAAATTCAGGTTCATTAAATTCCACACACGCAGCACTGACTTGTGTTCTGAAGACAGCCAGCTGCATCAGATGTGCAACAATTTCATTGATTTTGTTGCGAGCCTTCAGGCAGCCCTTTCAAAACAAGTGAGCAAAGAGGCTACGAAAAAAAGGTTGGAATTTGTCTTATCACGCACACACACTCACACACACAAAGGTTTGCAATAATATCTGGGGAAAACTCAACTTGATCCCAACATGACGACCATAACCCTATCCTGCCCTAGCCTTAACCATAAGAAACCAAACAAAATTCAAGACTTTTGCCGTTTTTAGGTTTTTGATTGCATTCCCAGATCTTTGTAGAGACCTGAAAAATGGTCCCCACACCGTCAGAATAACAGGTTTTTATCACACTGTGGGGAACATTTTTCACACACCCACACACATACAGACACACACCCACACGCATATAACTATTATCTGTTCTGCCGGAATGGCATTCTTTTCTCATAAATTGTTTCCTTAATGCCAAACAGATATGAATCTTTCACCCGAGAGTCCCCGAAGCCCCCCCAGTGTCTGGCGGTCCTCCGCGCTGCCCGCGGAGACTTTTTAGCAATCATGGGAAAGCTGCTGGAACCAGGATACAAGACAATCTCCTGTCAGCAGAAACAAATGGTGCTTTACTACCTAGAGGCACTTCTGGTACTCAAGCACCAGCAGCGGCCAGGGCTGGTAGAGAACATGACCGTAAGTTTTTCTTTTTTCTTCTTGTACTTGGTCTCAATCATTATGACGTATCAAAAGCGACCGTTTCTATGACTGTGCCCTATGTAGGTTGAGGACTGGAGGAACAGGAAGAGAACTCCAGGCTACCCTGGATACTGTGTAGTCAGTGTGGTGAAGCACAAAACCTCAGAGACACAGGTGCCTATTATGAAAATTAATGAAGAGCACATTACCTGCTGCTTTGCCCTAACACAGGAAGAGGAGATGGTAAGCGAATGTTCAGAAGTTATTTTCAGAATAACTATTTTCTATGTATTTTGAAACTAAATACATCACATCACTTCATTTTCCTTGTTTTCACAGTGGTTTGATCTCTTCTACAAATACATCCGCCCTACCATGTTAACCAGAAAAAGGAAGCTTGGTGAAGACCTCAGGAACAGTAGTGAGACGTTCTTCATCTCTTCCAGTGGCAAGAAAATTTACAACTGCTCCAACGATATCCACCACCTCCACGAAAAGTGAGTGCACTACACACACCTCTTTTCTTTCTGCCCAATTGTGTGACTGATGAAGAGGTGTTAACGTGTGTCGTCTTCTCTCTTGAAGGTACCAGCTGCCAAACATTACAAGCCAGATGGCACGATGTGCTTTTAAGGCAGCAACAAAAGCTTTAGATGACACACAGAAATCTTTAGTGGCGGAGTACCTTGCTCACACCACAACCACTACACAGAAATATGATCGCATGAGGGAGCCTGAAAACGTGATTTCTGTTGCACAGATTCTTAGCCATATCAGTGGTGAATCACAGTAAGTATATAATAACTCATATTTGTTCTTATATTTCTCAACTGACTTAATGGATATGAGATACTTAAAATATTCTTACTCTTCATTCCAGGTCCAGCAGTAACGAGCCGGAGGCTTTCACTTCCTATCATGTGTTTAGCGAGCAGACTGCATATGACCTGCTTGTGAAGGCCTTTCCAGTCACACTGGATGGCATGTGTCCCAGTAAGACTGACCGAATTAAAATTGTGGGTTCCGCCTGCGATCGGTATTGCTACGACCACTGGCGTTCAGAACAGAGGTTGCTGCGTAACCAGCATGTTCTTGGTGAGTGGTGATGATAATATTTTTTTGGCTTTATATCTGCAATAGTGGAATACCACAGTGGAACATAGATTAATAAAGCCATATTCTTGTTCTTCACAGAGCACTTAACTCGGCGCAAGCCCACAAAGAACCGCATCCGCATATTGATAAAAAAACAAGGGTGGACTGTAAATATTCCAGATGCACAGTTCATCCTTGATCAATGGAAGCGGAAGAACTCAACTGACCTTGATATGGATTGTCAGATACTGAAGAAGCTGGTGAGGACACAGAATTGGAAAGGCTTGTGCATTTATGACATTCCAAGCAAAGGAAGAGGTGTTGTTGCCACACGGGTGTTTGCCAGTGGTGAAGTGGTATGCGACTATCACGGCAAGACAGTGTCACTAAAAGACGGCCTAAAGATTCATGCGTTTGCAGCACAGGGACAGACTGAATACATGGTTTTCTATAAAAATAGTAGCGGAGTGGCCATGTGCATTGATGCACATAATGAGAATTGTGACTGTCATCCAGGCGAGGACACGCCTGGGAGATTCATTAATCATTCTCATGGCCAGGCCAACCTCAGATCAAGGCTTTACGCCCTGGATGACAGCGATGTCATACTCTTTATTGCCCTCAGAGACATTAATGTTGATGAAGAATTGCTGTTTGACTATGAGGAAAATAGGAAGTCTTTTACTGGGAAAGGTCTGAACCTGGACTAGCTCGGAGTCCTATGACCTTGTTTTGGGTTTTTCTGCCTGCGTTCTGGTTCCTGTTTTTCTACCACTCTTAAGGTTCCTGGTTCCTGGTCTGGGGAGAGCTAAGGAGAATTATGGGGGTGAGGAGCAGGGAAAGGAATGGGGTGAAGTAAAAAGGTTCGGAGAGATGTATATTTTTGGAGTGCTTTATTTTACCGCGTGCATACAACACACCTCATCTGGGTAACCTCTGCCAGGTGTTAATGAGTGGGAGCTGAATGAAAAGGGGACAGAGAAAGCCATTCATTCATGATGTATATGACTCCAGCAATGGCTATACTGTGGACCTTTCAGTACACTGGAAAGAACTTCCCCACAGGCCAGGAACTCTTTTATGACTATGTCATGTCAGTGATCAACAAAATTTCTTTGGGGTCTGGGTACCATGTGTGTTTCTTTACGGGTACAAATAAAGGAAACTGAACCTGAACCTTCCAATGTTCCTCACAGTGTTTCATGTGCCAGAAGTGTTTAGTCATAGAGTTAAGGATTCATGTATTGCAGGGGCACATTTAGAACATTACTTGAGATTAAGCAGTGTGAGGGATTTATAGACTCTTCAGTCGGCGTACACAGCCATCTTAGATCTGGCTGTAGTCCCTCTTGCCGTCTCCACTCTGGCTCCGGCACCAGCAGCCAGCACATGAGCCCTTGGTCACAGTCAGACATGGTCCAGGGAGCTCTAAGCCATCACCAGTCATCTGTTGTGCTTGACAATAGGTTAGAGTCGATATTAGAGGTGTCACTATCGATAGTATCAATAATCGAGTAATCTACAGAGTAGTCTACAGATTAATCTGATCATTCATCGAGTAATTGTTTATATTTAATGTAATTTAAAAAATGGAAGATGGCATGAGGTAGGAAACAACAAGATATTGCTAGGTGCACACTAGGTCACACCAGAGCATTTGAGTGGAGTGGAGCAGAGCGTGAGCGGGCAGAATTTGGTTAAGGCTGGAATCGCTCCAATTTCACTCTGATACCGCTCACACAACGACTACCCAGAATTCATCTGTATAATTATCATGACAAAAGGGTCTGACTGCAGCCACTCACAACGTGCACTCTCAGCCATCTGCACGCTCAGCCACTGACGTCATGTGCACGCTCAGCCACAACAGGAAGTGCGACTGGGGACTCGTTTCCTATTTGCTAAGTTAGTGCTAATAAAGTATAAAAATGGTACATTTTCGAGTTACTGTCTTGCCAATTATGAACGATATGAAATATTCTTAATCATGTTAACATGTGCATATTTATGTTGTTTGGCTGGCCGTTGTTGGTTTATTTAAAATGTTAGATTTTAAATACCAGATCAAGTTAATCAAACTAAATGCTGTCATGTTACTCTTGTAATTATTAGCATCGTGGCCGTGGTAGCGTAGTGAGAGCACTGATGTTCAGACTGTCACGCCCACGGGGGCGGGGCAGGACAGGTGCGCTACATCTGCGGACAATTAGTCTCCCTTAAAAGGAGAGCAATGCCAAACAACCCTCGCGAAGTATTGCGCTGATGTCACATAGCCTTACTGAGCAACTCTGCTGACCTGACCTGACCTGACCTGACCTGACCTGACCTGACCTGACCTGACCTGACCTTCTCCCCTTCCTTCCTTAGTCCAGATCCCGTACCTGACCTACCTGCACCTCCAAGCCTGGATCCTCCTGTTCGCCCCTCCCTCTGTGTTCCAGTCTCGTGTCTCCTCGTCGGACTGATCTACCGGATCACGACTACAAGTACCGCGCGCCTCTCATCAGCTGGACTGTCGCTCTCCCCAGTCGGGGGCATCGCCCCAGTCCCTCTAATAAAAACACTGGACACGACATCAGGAATCAAATTTTTTTTTTTCAGGTAAAAGTTTAAAAAAATTAAACTAAACAAACCAATAAGAACATCTAATTTAAATAACCCCTGTGTATGATAATAAACTTGTCTTGCCTTGCCATAAGGAGACCGAGAAACGTTCTCCTCAAGACCACATGAACAATTAAAAACTATATGCTGGAAACTAAGACATTCACAACTTCAACTCCATGAAAAGCTCTGTAAAAGTAGAAATGTGTCTATTTTACCGTAAGATAACGTGAGCTACCTGGTTAGTAGTTGCCTTAACTGAAAAAATTCATTGCAGTCAGAGAAAAAAGTTACTAGCGCACTACATTGCAATAATGTATGGCATGAAATAAATAAACTAGTAACTATATAATTCAGTAATACAAACAATAAACCTTAACATACCGTTCACACTGGCCTCAAGAACTAAGTTAGTGCTTGATTCCCCTGCACTTCCTGTTGTGGCTGAACGTGCACCTGACGTCAGTGGCTGAGAGTGCATGTTCTGAACGGCTGCAGCCAAACCCTTCTCAGACATTTACACAAATTGGCCGAGATGGAATTCGCAAAAAGTATTTCACATGTTGGTAATCAAATAAATTAGTTTGTCATTGAAAGTAGGTCTAATAGGATTTTTAAAATTCACGTAACGCTGTCAGTGAAATTTTATTTTATAGTGAGAGAGATGCAGCAGCATCAACAGAAAAAAATTGAGGAATTTAAAAAGTGGATGCTTAGCCTGATTATTATTTAGGTTATTAAGCCCACTGATTCCTTTATTTTTAAGCCTATTATGTGTGGAATGCCGTTGCCAAACCTGTCCGTTGTTGCCTATATGTTGTTTAAAAATATTTTCTATCCTGAGTGACAGTGTTGCCGTTGCTCATATTTCTTTACGATATAAGGCTTCGGTTTAAGGTGACATTTGTTAGGCATGCAGATTATTTGTCCCTCTTTTAAATTGGAGCAAGCGTGGAGCGATTTGACTGGAGCGGGAGGAAATTTTAATGGAGCGAGGAGCGGTGTTGAACGGAGCGGCTTAGTGCGAGTTAGAGCGGAGGAGCGGGCGGAGCCAACAGCCTCGTGAGCAAGGAGCGGAAATTCTCACCGCTCCACTGCGCTCACATGCTCTGGGTCACACATATGGTTAGTTTAGGCACTCAACTTAATTTACATTTTTCTCGACAATGGATGGGAACTGGAGAATCTGCCAAAAAGCCACGACCACACAGGATGAATATGCAAAGCGTAACCAAGGTAACATCCGACCCCACCTCCGGAAATCCATTTGTGGCGGGAGTGAACTTTATATAAGTTCCGGGTCGGTCTGCTGCAGCTTGCCTGCTTCATCGCTGCTGCTGTCTCTGTGGTTGTGGCTGACTGATTACGGACGCCATATCGCTTGATAGTGCATTCAGCATTTTGATTCCACTCGACGGTCAGGTTTTTTCCCCCGCGATCAGAGTCCTGATCAGCGCGCGGGATGGCGAGCCATCCGACCACCGCTGTATTGCGGTAGGACTGAGATCTGTGTGAATTGATAAAGGGATGTCCACTTCTTACCTGTATGGAACATGGCACACTGAACTGAACTGAACCGGACTAAACCTTGTCCCACTTCCTTTTGGGACCGAATTAGTGTTTTGTATCATTATTGTTAGGTTGTTTAAAGTCTATATGTATAATGTTCTTCTTTTGTGTATTAGTCTATAAATTCCCCTTTACCATTACGTACATAATAAATAAATATATATA
>JAOYFF010000059.1:45876-60131 GCA_025773925.1 Cryptomyrus ogoouensis
TCGCGGAGTTATTTAAACGGTTTGGCGAAATTTCTGTCAGATCCCGCCGGCGGGACCGCCGACCCCAAGGGGTTAAGGGAGGATGGGCAAAATTACGACGTCGTCAGTGATTGGCTGTTGTGCTGGCGTTCAGTAAACCTCTGCTCGATAGGCCATCGAGTTGTCTGTCTCAGCATATTCTCTAAAATGGAGCAAACTTGGTTTATCGAGTTTTATAGTCTGTGTGTATCATCGTGATCGTCCTAATTTTTTATCGATAAAAAATCAAGATCGTTTTATCGCCCAGCACTAATTCAGGTTAATCTACAATATGGGTTTTGATTAAGGGTAAATATAGCATGTGAATATAGGCACTTGTCCAATATTATGAAGGGCGGGGCCACGTTTAAGAGCCTTCGTTTATTGACATTCTGAGCTTGGCAATGTTGTGCACAAATACATACATTTAGAATTGTTTTTATAAATTTGTCAAATTGTGTCAGAGAAGAGACAGATATATATTTTTACCTGGTAGTCCTTGATCAAGTCCTCAGTCTTTTCACCTACGTAAACGATGAGGCCTCTGATCACAGTTTCTCTCCTTAACTCAATGTTGTTGTCCTACAAAAAGATGACAATAATTTAAAGGACGGGCGGCAGCACGGACGCGAAGTAGTCAAATTGTGTCAGAGAAGAGACAGATATATATTTTTACCTGGTAGTCCTTAATCAAGTCCTCAGTCTTTTCACCTACGTAAACGATGAGGCCTCTGATGACAGTTTCTCTCCTTAACTCAATGTTGTTGTCCTACAAAAAGATGACAATAATTTAAACGACGGGCGGCAGCACGGACGCGAAGTAGTTAGCGCTGTCACCTCAGAGGGTGGTGGTCCTGGATTCGATCCCCGAGTCGGCCATTGGGCCTTTCTGTGTGGAGCTGGCATGCTGTCCTCGTGCTTGCGTGGCTTTTCTCCGGGTGCTCTGGTTTCCTCCCATGGTCCAAAAGCATGCAATATAGGTTAATTGCCAGCTCTAAATTGGCCCCATATGGTGTGACTGATTGTGTGAGTGTGTGTGCCCTCTGATGTTTTGGAACCTGCCCAGGGTTGGTCCTTGCTTTGTGCCCATAGTTTCCTGGAAAGGCTCTGGTCCCCCCCCCGTGACCCCAGTTGGGATTAAGTGGTTCAGAAAATTAATGAATGAATGCAAGGATGGACATTAGAATGCTGCTACATAAAACTTCTACTGTTGTAGGTACATACCTCATTTAACATATCAAGTGTCACACCAAGCTTCTTCCCAATGCCCCCTGCCTTCCTCCTGTAAAGGCTCAGCAATTTAGGCATATATCGGTCCAAGTTCCCCAGGAATGTGGACTGTAGTGGTTTTAGTGTGATCCTGTAGAATTCCTCCTCGATCTGAAAGACAAACTAAGAGTGAGATGCAAACAGAACAAGCGCAATTAACTCTAAAACTACACCAAAAGTGATGTTTATGAGGTCCCACATTTTACAAGGGATGCTGCAATGGATGTATCAGTTCAATCAAAATAAGTAACACTCTTCCCTTCTAAACTCCAAGAGTGTCTGCATGCACATCACTCAAGCCATGCCACCCACCACAAGCAAAGTAGTAGAAATAAAATTTACTTACAACTGAACATCTGGTCTACTTTACAGTAAACAAGAAAATAAAAACAAAAGATTTTCTAGTCACATGATAATGGCAGGGTTGTGTAAAAAGAAAATTATTAATTACTAACACAGAATTTCCATTGAACTTTGCCATTGAAACCCTGTATTAAAGAAGACTATGTTCAGCGTACCTGGACAGGCTCAAACAGGGCAGGCCATCGAGATTTAAAGTCAATCACAGCTGATTTATTGAAAATGATATCATTTCGCCCCATTGAGAATGTTTTAGCCATCTTCTCAGTGAAGACTTTTTTGTTGTTTTTCTTCTTGTACTCATAGAGAAGCTCCACCCTCTCTTTTTCAAGGGTTGCCTCAGTTTCACCTTGAGGATTAGGTGGGAGGTAGTTTATCTCTGACTTCTTTGGTTTTTAAAATTTTTGTGCCGGCAGCTGATTTTCTCTTCAAACAGTTAACATTCAACTTTGGTAGTCCAAGGTGTCTCACCTTTGCTCTATAATTTCTGAGTTTGTACTTCAGGCTGTTGTATCAACCATATAAACCATTGAAGGACACTGGGTCCCTCAAACATGGGTACTTTGTAACCAGGGCCTCAGCAACCTGCTCTCTTTGTGCTCGTGAAGGATAGGCAGTATAGACAAAAATGTTCACGGCTAGTTTTTCCAGAATGTTGGATTTTACAGTGACATTGTTGAGTAGGGTTCCATCCTTTCTGTAAGCTTCATTTTTTCTGTAAGCAGCTTGTAGAATGAGTTCAGTGTCTAAGGAGAAGGTAGGGATCTCAAACTGAGCTGGCCAAGGCCCAGAACGAAGGGCTCCTGGAGAAGGCAAAATGATGGCATCACCGGATGCACTGGAGCTAGAACCAACATCTTCCTCAGCACAACTGCTATCAAAGCATTCTTGAAGCCCTTTAGCATGTGAAGAATCCTCCAATGTTAGTGTGATCACTGGTTGAGCAAAAACTACCTTGATAGTATCCTTGTCTTTTAGTTCGTTTGTTTCAAGGAGAGTAAAAAACTGTCCATCAAAATCTTGGTCCTGGACCTGAATACTAAAATCCTGTTCAATTGCAAATGCCTGTTGTACAATATGCTTCAATTCCTCCACAGTTTGCGGAAATCCTGAGGGTAAGGAAAGCTTGCGTATTTCTTCTTGCAGTATGACATGAAGTCTGGCAGACATGTTGATTCTGTAGACAGTAAAAACATTAAAAATATTTTTTAAAAAGTACTAGTAATGGTTTTATACTGGAGAAGCGAAAAGAAGCAATGTAACCTTGTAAGGAAAATAAAACAACTCAAACAAGCATGCAAAGTAAAGGACTGGGGCAACACAGGAAATTGCTAAGTGCGATTACAACTTCAATGATCTTTTTAAATACAATTCTCTTTCTATATAGGATGAAAGCCAAATATACATCCAATGAATTTAAGCTTTTAGACATATCAAATTATTCAGAACTGCTTGCTAACAGCTGTCTGTTCATCGGTCAAAAGTACCCAGTTAAATACCCAGGGAGTCATATTTGTTTATACAAAATAGTTTCAACAATTTGGAGGAGGGGGAACTAAAAAGGACACCTATAAAATCACTCCTGTACATAAAGTACCTGGCATATTCTTTTCTTTTGGGTTTCTGCATAACACCATATTTGTCTTAATTAACTTGCATTCTTTGCATTCATCTGACAAAGTTTTAGTTCTCACAACAGTGAAGTTCAATGATCTGTTACACTCATTATGATTTTAAAGTACAACTATATAAAAAAAATCTTTCTTGAAAAATAGAAATCAATTATGGGTAACTTTTTACGGAGACTATTGGGAGATATCTGAGTAGTTCCATACATTTTAGATCTGAGAAAATGTGAAAATTATTTAAACCTGGCAGTAGAAGAATCATAGGCAATTGAAAAATGTCAGTATATATTCCATATTCAACTACCTATTCTTGGATGGGAATGTGACACTTCAAGGTGGTAAACCTCTTTCGCCAAACTGTGCATGCGCCAAGAGGGTAGGATTCTGTTAATTGCTGTTGCTCAAGGACTTTCATTTGCCTTGTGGATTCCAATTCAAAAGCCCTGAGGTGTTCATTGTACCATGAATGTAGACACTTTACAGCAAAGACAGGTTGGCTGTGCACAATAAGGATTAGATTAAGTTCAACAAATTCCGGAAGCCCTCCAGTGGATCCGTAAGGCAAGATCATTCCTACTGAATAACTTGTGCCATAGATGGCTTGTTTTCCAAGGAAACTTTCTTTGCACTGCTTCCTGTACGTCTTCCTTGAGGACATCCACAAGCACCGTGAACAGATTTGAAACACTGAGGGCAGGTTTCAGTATGTCTGTGCTGTGCAGGTGGTAAGCCAGCATGAACTGATGTTTAATAGCAAGAGACAATAAAATGTTGCGAAAACTGCTAGTATGACGAATGGCTCATTTAAAAAAGCTATGCTTAGCTTCAAACCGCATTGTCCACAAAGCAACAAGTGGTCCAAAAGCCTTGATTAGTTGCGGATAATGCCCGAGGAAATGGTTTTGCCTCTGGGAAAATCTGCAAGTACCTATGCCTGTGTTCTGATATCTTGATGTCAAAGTATCTAATTGTGTCATCTGTGTGAAATGGAGAAACCACTAGTTCAATAATGTCTTTGAGATCCATCAGAAGATGCCATGCTGGTTCACTCTCTGGCACTTTGAAACCAATAATAAGAGGGAGCAGGTGCAATAAGCTCCAATTTTCATGAGCATTACCACCTACACTTTTTCGGGTGGCAAAGTTCAGCGGGACAGGCTGTGGGCTGTCAGCTTTATCAGTCCACTTGTAGGGGAACTGTCTGATAAGGTCATTGAGTTGCAACAAGGAGAGGTATTTTTTCTTTATCAGAACATTAAGGCACAAAGACAACTCCAGAGGTACTATTCCCTCAAACAGGTCATGAAGCAAGTCTGGTGGATACCCTGTCAAAACATGAAAATATTTTAACTTACTAGTTAAGGCACAGTGCCGTTTCACACCAAAGCAGTGAGTGCAAGTGGGACTTTCTGAAACTTCCTGTTCTGTTCTTGCTTGGAAGGATCCAGTTCTTACTTTTTTCCTGAAACTCGTAGAGCTCTCCCAAACAAAACCTACAGACATGAGATCCAGAAAAGTTTTCTAAAAAGCCACTAATTGAATGAGCACCTCAATTGTCAGCTACTACACTAAAGTTTGATTTTCTTTCCAACTAAAGGAATAAAGATCCCTTCTTCTTCCAACTGGACAAGGTCTTTTATCAGTGGCTCAAGTACTGCCTCATAACCATACTTCTTTACATCTACCGCTTTACAAAGCACAGCTAAATAAATTGACTTTAATGTTGCGCGAAACTGCGGTGGAACATTTGCTTCGAGAAGTTCCCAGGGGATTGCAAACCTCAAAGTCATCAATGTAGAGGATGAGGGGAAGTGTTATTTCTTCTGTGGATAGAAGGGTATTTTCTTTAAAATATGTTCCATCACGAAATGACTCGTAGTGTCCTTTTTGAGTTGCTTGTGAAGAATTGAAAGCTTTCTCCTGTATGTCTTTTAGGCTTAATATCTGTGACAGTAACTATAGAATGGGAACATGTGAACAATTTCAAGAACAATGTGGTCTCTAAAGTCACTTGAAGAATATGCTGCATGTTGTCGGGATCTGTGTGATGCATATGTTCCATACACATTTGTTTTAAAATCAAAGTCTCTGAAGACACATTTCACAGTTTCATTTTTCCGAAGATGAACTTTAAGATGTTGGAAATAATCCTTCTCAGTTGAGAAATAAGAAATGCAAAGTTCACAATTGAAGCCAAGGACTGTTGTTGATTTGTTGGATGGATGTTTCCTTGACAAATGTGATCTGAGGGCACTCCAGCTTTTAAAAGAGCAGGGGCAATCAACATGTAAACATGGGAGAAATTCACTGTGGTCGTGCCTTAATCTGTAGTGTCTCAAAAGTTTATTTGCTTCAGGGGCAACAAAGTCACAGATTTTGGAAATCCATTCCATCTGAATGAAACAATCGATCAAGCTGTTCTCTGAGGAGGTTCAGTTGCGACTCTGCCGGGAGATATTGACAGGTTTTGGTCACAAGCTCAACTTCCATTTGGTGTCATTCTCAAAAGAAACCACAAAACATTTTTAGCTGGTCAATCATTTAAAACATAAAAAACTCCCGATACTGAATAAGTCATGACCACAGTGCATTTTCCATTTTTACATCCTGATAGCCAATGCTATCTCTTTCTGAAGAAGAAATTTATCTAACATCAGTCATCAACATAAAATCACCTTTACGTGATTTCAAACAAATGTGTAGGAAACACTTGAATCATATAGATCCCAACAACATGCAACACATTTTATTCGTGATTTTTCAGGAGAAGTAAATTGATCCCTTAAATATTACAGGGAATGTAGCTGAAAATATTGTTCAGCGGCATACATGTGTTCATGGGCATATGGATGTACTGAACTAATGAGTTGAAAGAACCAAACTTAAATCAGGCCATCTGTAATGTAGTTGCACTTTAAAATTTGACACCATCAGGTAAACACTGTCATGGGTGTGTAAACTGTTGATTAGGGCCATTAAGGTAATATCAGTTAATTATTATTATTATTAGGGCTGGGCGATATAGCGATATTATATCGCTCATGCGCAATAATCACCAGGGTGTCTGTACTTCATTTCCCATCATTACTGAACTACTGATTTTATACCATGGACTCCATTGTTGCTGTGCATTAGCTTTGGACCCAATTGTCACTGCTTGCAGTTACTAGTTATTATTATTATTACTTAAAAGGGCACACACTGATAATGAATGGCTTCTCCTGAAATTTGATAGAATTTAATGCCTACCTCAGTCTACTTGTGAATGTTATCTTCACATCACACAAAAACCACCAGTTTTTTCACTTTAATCCTAATACAACACAAAAACTAGTTAATGTTTAACGTATATGCAACTACATCGTTACTTTCATTCATTTTAACCTGCTGACACTGTGATCGGTTACGTTGGCAAAAACGGAGTGCAGTCCTTAAAGTCACATAAGAGCATCGACTGCGTGGCGCTGAAAAGGTGATAGTCAAATAAGTTTTCAAACTTGAGCATAGTCTTAAGTACACAAAGTTGAGGCCGATGCAACAAGTATGATAATAGCTGCGGACAAATACTCTCCACAACCAAACGTCCACTCAGGGTCACAATACCAACAGCTCTAAAACACTACCAAAACATTTTGTAATCTAGCACACTTTTACCTTATAATCACACGCTAATGTTAGTGTCAAGATCTGGCCAAAGCCACTATTGAATGTTTTCTTCAAATAACACAAAAACCCGATGGTCTGTTTAAAATTCCGAAAAACAATGCGAAAACTTGAAAGTGCTGCATCTAGGCAACTACATCGCTAACTTCATTTTCTGAACCTGCTTAGTACAGGCATTCTTACCTTAACGTTGGCTCGCCGTGGTTGAAGGCGATGGCGAAGACGGTGTGGCGAGGCACGTCCTTCATAACAGAATAGAAGTTTTGGTGAGGAAAAAACGAAAGTCAAATACAGTCAAACCTTGGTTTACGAGCATAATTCGTTCCGGAAGCATGTTTGTAATCCAAACCGCTCTTAAACCAATGCAGATTTTCCCATAGCAAATAATGCAAACTCAGATAATTCGTTCCACAACCAAAAAATATTTATTATAAAATTATCCAATATATACAAAATATAGAACAAAATGCACTTTTAAAATAAAAATAAAACAAAAATAAGCTGCACTTTTAATGTAAAAATAAAATAAATAAAATACTGTAAATAAAACCAAGACTTTCACTATCACTATTTACTCATCACTGCTGCCTGTTAGCTCACCAGCCTCTTTCTCTTTTTGCGTAACTCTTACCAGGAACCTATCTAATGACACCTGCTTTTGCCTCCGGGAGCCATTTTTGCAGTACACTAAAGTACTAAAGCGCAGTAAGGACACAAAAATAAATAAAACACTTTAAAATTAAATTAAAAATGCTTTATGCGCTCATGCTGTCACAGCACTGTTGTATACAACATACATGCGCTCGGATGTTTACAACTCGATTGCCCACAATTACGCAGCGTGAGAAAGTGAATAACCATTGGTTCAGTTGTGATGACGTGCGCTCGGCGTCAAAACAAGAAGCGCACATGCGCTTCCTGTTTTGAAGCCGAGCGCACGTAAAAACAAGAAAAACAAGGAGTGCATGTGTGCCATATGATTTTTGATGATACTTGGCGCTCGTAAACCAGGACTTGCTCGGTTTCCAAGTCAAAATTTATTAAAAATCTTTGCTCGTCTTGCGGAACACTCGTAAACCGCGTTACTCGTAATCCGAGGTTCCACTGTAATACGTTTTCTAAAACGTGAATCATTGGTAGCAAAAAAGGTCTTTGAGTATTTCAGAAAATACTTTGCAAACTTTATTTTTTAACCTCAAGTTAAATCTCCAAATCATCCATAAATGGTTGCGCCATGTTAGAAAGTACAGAGATTCAGACTAAAACAATCGACTTACTCAGATATAATTCAAATATTCTGCTTAGTGTTCACGGCTCTCGGACACTTAAGAATCAGCTGGAAGAGTCGTCTCGTTCACGAAGCATACATCTAATTTATTTTCCACTCATGTTTGAAGTGTGTATATGTATTGAAAATCAAATGATTATTCAATATTATAAACTGACTTTATCTCGATCGGTATGTCCCTGTGGGCAACTTGAGAAAATCAGACTTGCAATAGTAGTCAATTATTCCAAAACTACGCTACGGAAAACGAAATTGACAGAGGCTAAATGGCTACCAAATAAGCTGGACAACATTTTGTAGGGACAAGCCTGGTTGAATTAGAAACGGGTGGAAAAGCTGTTATATTGGCGCGGATTTTAAACTCGCATTTTACACCTCCTAAAATCTTTGTACATGTACATACATTTTAAAAATACTAACCTAAAGTCAAACACACGTTTCGGATCTGTGTTAAAATGAATAAATATAATGCTGAACAATAATTACTTACCGAGTTCAGCAAATCACTCCGGAAATCTGTCTTCATCACAAAAAATACTTGCCCACCTTTTCCACTTTCCCCTGATGTGCACTGTTGCCAACACTTCAGCAAGGAAAGTTGCTATTGGCTGTCAAAAAGTCGCTAGAAGTCATTAAATGACGCCATCGCCTCATTTGCATAATGTGCATGTAATTGTAATGGACGTTGTAGGAGAAAGGAATAATGTCGTGGGAGAGACAAAAAAGTGTTTTTCCACAGATACGTTTAGAACTACAAATGAACTTTCTTCTGACGATTTATATATATACACTCTGGCGGAGTTACCTTTTTAAGTTTGCTTAAGTGTACAAGTCACAGTAAACAAGTGAAACATTTTTAACCATAACATTTTTTGTATAAAATCTACATTAACAATCTAAATGGACCAAAAAAGGACAATTGAAAAATATTGTCAATGGCAATGTAAGAAAATGATGCACATCTTCTGCTGTGACTGCAGCTGGGCGGGGCTGCTGCTGCGCGCGGACTGGACGCCTGTGAGTGCTTTGGGACAGGAGAGGAGCCCACGGCAGCACCCGCTGCCTGGTGAGAAGAGTAAGGACGATATGTGCTTTCACGTCAGAGTTTCCAAAAGTCTCCAGTAACACCACAAAAAGTCGCTAAATTTGTCGCTAGTCGCTTTTTTGAAAACGAGTCGCTAGAGGGGTCTAAAAACTCGCTAAATATAGCGACAAAGTCACTAAGTTGGCAACACTGCTGATGTGACTTTCAGCGACCAATCAGTAACATGTGGCCCATATCTGTTTTGTCACATTTCGGCCACATTTGTCTAATCACAAGTGGGCCACTTTCGGCATACATTCGTTTGCCGGTGAAAGAACCGGGCCAGCAGTGCCACACATTTTGCCAGAAGTGGGGCACATTTGCATGCTATCTGGGGAGGACCATGTCGTTGCGCTCCTTTTCACTCCACACAAAAAAAGGTGTGGCACCCCCCAAATGGCAATTAACAGAACAGAGTATATTAAACAAAAAGAAGTGTTACGTCGGGTCGGGAAGCAGGCAAAGAAAGCCGTGAAGAAGGGTAAACGGGGTTTATTGTCAGCGACACAGACTGGGAACATGCAACGTCAATGACCGGACTGGGGAATACTGACTCAGATGCGGACTAAATACACAGGATAGGCAGAACTGAACAAGCAACAGGTGATCCCAATCGGGAAATAACACGAGGTAACGAAGGGGGCGTTGACACACGAGGATCGGACGAGCCGGGCGTGACAGAACCCCCCCCCAAAGGCGCGCCCAGGGGAGGCAACGGATGAGACGAGACCGTGAAAACAGGACCTGGAAAACAAGAGCAAAAAACCATCAACGAGACACCGGGAACAAGACTGAAACACAGAACAGACACAAAGGCAAAAGCCAGGACAGGACCTGACACAGAACAGGGAACGCAGACAAACAGACCAGGAAGGGAGAGACAGAGGGCACAGAGAACGGAGGAACAAAAGGACCAGGAGTGAACGGAGGCACGACGGGGGGACGAGGAGCAAAGAAAGGAGGGACAAAGGGACCAGGAGCAGACAGGGGAGACCAGACAGGAATGGACGGAGGACAAAGGGGAGCCCGAGGGAGCCCAGACGGGCGGCGTGCCAGAGGGGCCGCAGGCGACGGGGAGGAGGGAGCAGGAGGGGACCACGATGGGACTAAGGAGACAGGATGAGGGACAGACGGAGGAGACAAGGAGGGAGTCGGAGGAGCAAACAGCAAAGGGAAGGAGAAGGGGGAAGCCGTAGCCAGCGAAGGCGGCGCCACAGCGGGCGGAGGCGCCGTCCGCCGACGCACCGGCGCAAGGTAACCCGCAGGCGACCAACGCGGAGTTGGAGGCGGGACCGAGGCCGGGGGACAAGGCCACGGAGAGGGACCCACAGGCGACCGCCGGCCCGGAGCCGCAGGACCCGCAGGCGCACCCCGAGCCCCAGCCAAGGCAAGCGAGGGCGAACCAGGGGGCAGGCCCTACGCCTGTGTCCCCTCCCCTTTCGAGACACGGAAAGGCGGGGTCCGGATGGGTGTTGGCCTCGCTGTGGCAAGGGCGAAGGAGTCATAAGGGAAGCCACGGGGGTAGTCACTGGGGAAGCCACGGTATTACTCAGGGCAATCCCCGAGGGGTCCCATTCAAGCTTCCCCTCCAACTCCACTAAGGAGGGGGGAGCGGCAGAGCAGCAGTTGGGGACCTCCTCGGGGACAGGGGCCTCAGGAGCCACGGGGAGCACAGGAGACCGGGCAGGAGGCACAGAAATGGCCTTGGGCGGCGGGCCAACAGGGGGCGCCGCAGGGGCAGGAGGCACGGGCGCCTCTGGGGACGCCGCCCGAGACCATTTCTGCGCATTTCACAGCAGGGACCGCTCCATTTGCGGGAGGAGCCAGCCCTGACCACAACGGAGCAGCTGCCTCAGGGTCTCCTCCACCTGGGCTAGCTGCTGGAGCGGGAATTCAGGGGTGATGGTGGCAAACTCCCTCCAGAGCTGCTCCTGGAGCGGAGCTGCCTCTGGGGAGTCTCTCACGGCGGGTTCCCCCACCATCCGCCAGTATAGTTCCTGTAGGATAAAAAACCTCCTCACAGTCTCCTGGCAGGGTTGGGGCTCAGGAACCACGGATGTGGGGCCAGCAGGGGGCGGAGCCGGAGGCGGTGCAGCCGGAGCCGCGGACGTGGCGGCAGGCGGAGCAGCCGGAGTGACAGGCAGGACAGGCGAGCCGGGCTGGACAGGCAGGACGGGCGAGCTGGCTGGACAGGTGGGGCCGCGGGCAGAGCGTCGGCCTCAGGGAGTGCCGCGGGTAGAGCGGCGGCAGCAGGCACCTCAGGCGTGTGTCCAGCAGGGGGCGCCACCGGCACAGGCGGGTCAGGCACAGGCCGGTCAGGCACAGAGGGAGTTTCAGCAATCACCGCTAATGTTGGTGCTGCTGAAACCGGCGATGTCCCTTTAAGGGCTCTGGAGACCCGAGGGATTGCATCTCACGTGGCCCTGGCTCCCCTGTTAGCTAGGCGCGACACCCGGTAAGTATACACCACTAGCGGCGCCTCCTCTATGACGGCGCCGGGGGCTTTGTATACTTGCGGGTGCGTTGCAGCAGGGATGTCCTCGGCGAGCAGGGATTCCCACCGATCACCAGCCAACAGTGAAGCCGGGGAGAGAAACGCGTCCTCCTCCACTCCGGTTCCCCTGCGCTTCTTTTATCTCCGGTGCTTGCTGGCTGGCGGACATGGGGTCATCCCAGCGAGAACAAGCGGTTGGAGCCGCCTCTCCGTCACCCC
The DNA here is from genome assembly GCA_025773925.1 of Cryptomyrus ogoouensis. Classification (NCBI taxonomy): domain Eukaryota; kingdom Metazoa; phylum Chordata; class Actinopteri; order Osteoglossiformes; family Mormyridae; genus Cryptomyrus; species Cryptomyrus ogoouensis. The sequence goes on from JAOYFF010000059.1 coordinate 57,900, forward strand.
TTCGACCAGCTGCCGGAGATTTCATAGCTGACGTGCGCGCCCGTGAGCGGGGTCATCTCCTGTAGGAGGCTTCCGCTCTTGCTGGGTAGTTGCCGCAGCCCAGGGTCCTCACGGACCTCGGGCAGGTTTAGCCAGTATATCACCTCGTTTAGCAGATTGAGGCGGCTGTCCTCAAGCTGCAGAAGTGCGCTTTGGAGTCCGGTCATTCTGTTACTTCGGGTCGGGAAGCAGGCAAAGAAAGCCGTGAAGAAGGGTAAACGGGGTTTATTGTCAGTGACACAGACTAGGAACATGCAACGTCAATGACCGGATTGGGGAATACTGACTCAGATGTGGAATAAATACACAGGAAAGGCAGAACTGAGCAACAGGTGATCCCAATCAGGAAATAACACGAGGTAACGAGGGGGGCGTTGACACACGAGGATCGGATGAGCCGGGCGTGACAAGAAGCTTGTTGCGTGGGTGTACGTAAAAAGGTTTCCTGGGAATATATACATACAACTCCTTAAGGAAGTGATGCACAATGTCTTGTATTTCGAACAAAGCAGTTTGACTTAAAAAGAAGACATATTCTTGTAAAGATACTAATGTATTTTTTATCGTTGATATCACACATTTAATTATGTTATATTTACACTTGCCCAGATTTATTTTTTTCAGTGTGGACCACTGCCTGTAAGGGAGCTGAAATTGATTGGAACCCTGTCATAAGCAAAGTTTGTACCTCATAAATTTGTTTAAAATCAATGTTTCTAATCAAATAGTTTCATTTCTGTATTTTACTTTACTTATATACCACATAAAGCACAATGAGTGCTTAAAATTTCAATTTACAAGGTAAAACATCAAATAAAGTGTATTAACAGAATATTTCATGTAATTTCAAGATCACAGCAGAGTTGCCCTGCCTCATCGGCAAAGAGCAGGAAATTCGTAAAAAAGCCTTAAAAATGCTCCAAAACAGGAGGGAGTACCTTCGAAGGTCAGGAAAGGTACTACATACTGTACATAGGTAACTTGCAAGCAAGTTAAAATTATTCAAGCCCCTTACAATTAAATGAAATCATCAATGCAATGTCCAGCATACAGACCTTGTATTGTGTAATATATATAGTAATACATTTCATAATTTAGCTTCTTAAATATTGTGCAGTCGCCAGCCCAATTTTTGCAATCTTAAACTTCTCAGGATCAATACAGTATATACAGTGGTGGAAGAACTGCACAAAAGGCCCCACGGTAAAACACCGATCGGGCCCCCCCCCCCACGCACGCGCACACACATGTTACACATCAGTGTGTTGGCCAGTGAAACTGACAATGTACTGTATATTGGGAAATTTTTAAATTTATTATAAACACAGTATATTAATCTGCACAATGTAGCAAAACAGACTGAAACTTAACTGAGATACAGAGGTTATACACTGATCAGCCATAACATCATAACATGTGAAGTGAATAACATTGATTATTTGGTTACAGTGGCATCTGGCTGTGGGTGGGTTATATTAGGCAGCAGGTGAACATTTTGTCCTTGAAGTTGTGTTGGAAGCAAAAACAATTGGCAAGTGTAAGGATTGGAGTGACTTTGACATGGGCCATTTTGTGATGGCTAGAGAGCTGGATCATAGCATCTCCAAAACCCCAGGTCTTGTGAGATGGTCCTGCAGTGGTCAACAGGTTTATGGTGGGGCCAAGGCTCACTGGTGCTTTTGCCGCCAAAATAGCCTTGATTCGTCAGGGCATGGACTCCTCTAGACCTCTGAAGGTATGCTGTAGTATCTGGCATGTAATAAGCCTTGGTCACCCGTTCACATATTTTCCTTCAGTTTTGGAGATGCTATGACATCTAGCCATCACAACTTGGCCCTTGTTACTCAAATCGTTTGGCTTGCCCATTTTTATGCATCCCAGTATATCCTAAACATTGTTTATTTGCTGCCTAAAATGTCCCACCCACTACCAGGTGCCACTGTTACCAGATAATCAATATTTTTCACTTCACCTGTCAGTGGGCGCAATGTTTGACATATAGTTTAAAATATCAGTCATTTAACCTAATTCTGAAATAATAAATGTGGACTAGAAATAATGGAGGCTATTGCTTGTGAGGAGTGAATTGAACTTAATTTTGAACAATGTTTCAAATTGCTACATACCTGAAATGTTTGTGGTTTCTTGTAGAAAGAACAGAAGCACTTGAGGTATGCCTCCAGGACATCACAC
>JAOYFF010000060.1:36873-64055 GCA_025773925.1 Cryptomyrus ogoouensis
CGCAACTGGTCCGCGTCTGGGCCTTCCGGCCTGTCGTTTCGGTTCGCTGCGTGCTGTGGCGGGGTCGGGTGTGTGGAGGGCGCCTGCGGGGCGGGGGGAGTAGCATCTCTGAATATATGCAGCGACTGAAACCCAGGGGGAGTTGGACCATACGACTGATCAGTGACCGATATTGAGACTTGGGGTGGGGTTTGTTTTTTTAAACACCCTCTGACATGAATGTTAAATATCCAGTAGGATCACATCTACGAGACCTGCAAGATCCGGTTTAAACTGACAGCCAGGCATTGTGATGGTTCTGTAAACATGTGTACATAGCCATATCTGTTTTTTTCAAGCACAGGGCTTGCAATAAATACTCCAAAATCTTCACTAGGAAGTGGATTTCTTTCCATTCGTCAGTAGCAAATGGAATTAAAGCCATAAAAATCAAGGGAATCAGAGTGGCCGCATTGATTGTCTTAATTTGGATTTTTTTTTTCTCAACAGTGGACTGGAACCAAACACTGGCGCTCCCAAAAACAGCCGCAGGCGGGAGCGGCATGATTTACGAGGCTGTCTCGCGGCATCCGGTTCCTGGAAAGTCACAGGCAGCCAATGTCTCCGTGGGCCGTCCGTCCTGCATCGCCTTCGAGATCCTGTCCCATTTCCCTGATTAAATCCGATAATTGACTCAAAGCAATTCCAGCAGAGGTGAAAACTGCACCTCAGCGCTAGTCACTGGTGGCCTTTGTTAATGCAAACCGTAATTTCTCTCAGCAGTTATGCTTGCGGCATGCACCTTTCGCAATTGGCTGGCTGGCAGGACACGCCCATTTTGTAGTAGCTGGCCCTTAAATCATGTTATTCCTGAATGAATTTCTATGGAAACACTTAGTGAGCCTAAATATGGACTCCCGGAACTCAAAGATGGCCGCCACTGGAAGAGGATCCGCCCAACCCCACCCCCGTCGCCAAATCTCACACCCACAGCCATCTCGCACTGAGAGACAGGCCCCACCAGCCCCACAGGATTTAAAGGAGAGGAGACAGACACTTGGTGGAACTCCACATGAATTTACAGATCACATTCAGGGGTTTCAATGTGTGAAACGTGCCTCAGTATGAATCTATCGTGGCATTCAGAATACGGAATACAGTCTGGCCGGTTCTGATTTAGGCCGTACTCACACTAGACCTTCTACTGCATCAGAGTATGATTTCTACCCCCCCCCACTCCTCTGCTGGTCTGTAGTCATATTGTGTGTAACATTCTGGGCCAAAGGAGGCTTTTGTCATCACCGTACGACTTTTTATGTTTAAGAAAATATAGGAAGAAAAATCGCGATCGCACAGCAGAATGGAGTTCGTGATTAAAGTCCTGATTCATGACTTATTTGGAGCCATTTTGGCTGCGATGACCCACGGCCTTCTTACTGATTTTTTGTCCTCTAATTAGTAATCCTTTGTGGATAAGATTGCCAACCCCTGGGCTAGACACTCAGGTGTATATTATAAAAATTATGAACATTTTAACAATTATATGGCTAAGTAACAGCCAGCATGGCAGAAATGGAGAAAGCAAATAATCAGCACATCCATAATAGCATTAATTTTCCAAACTGTGCAGTCCTATTTAAACAAGAACCCAATATTAGCAGAGATGTTTGATGTCGGACATTAAAGGCCTCTGCGATCATATTTTGAAGGTATATTACATTTTAGAGCCCAATTTTGGTATTAACTAGACGTAATGCATATGCTTTAATATCAGATACCAGGTGCTGTAAACAAAAATCAGATCAAAGCGGTATAATCCGACATAAGCGACATCACACCTCATGCTGAAATACTTATTTGTGCCGTTTCATGTTCTTTCCCGAGGACATGCATTGTGACAGGGTAGAAAATTTAGGAGATAAGCGCAGTAATGGGTCGTCAGAGACTCCCCAGCCTCAGAGCAAGCCGACTCCAATACATTAATCATGAATCCCATTAGCAAAAGAGGTAATTAACACATGATAAATGCACTTAGCAGATGAAACATCAAGGACGATGGCTCTTAGATGTAGTTGTGAATCAATTTTAGTTTCCTCTGTCAGGTACATTTAGGGTTGTTCCTGAAATAATAGCAAAAAAAATGAAAAAATAACAATGTGTGTGGAGGTTTGTGGAAGACTTGGATGAATTTAGCACGGAAAACGATCCCATCGCAAGAGCAACATCTGTGAACACAACACAGGCTGCGATATTATCTACATTAACACTTGAGTTGGTGAATTCCTTTTGTCACTGTCGGCTCAGTTCCTCACCACTCTGGCTGTAGATTTTTTATTTTTTTTATTTGGGGGGGGGGCACTCCACATGCATTATGGGAGTGCTTTTCACACAAGCTAATGTCAGCCTGGTTACAGTACAGCAAACCCAGGACTCCGAAGCTCTATGGACACCTTATGTATGGTGTGTTCAGCACATGTCAACCCATCTGCATTGAGGTTTCCTTTTGAATGTGGCCTTAAGCTGCTGGAAACTCTTTTGGGGGGGGGGGGGGGGCTTAATGGATCCTCTTCAAAGCAGCGAGGGGTGACATGTACAGCAGCATAGCTCAGTGGGGCAATGGTCAGTATATGCAGCTATACAGTATATAGAAATGACAAAATTTCTCTTTTACTGCCCTGGGTGGGTGGAGGGCAGGGGGGGGATCCGCAGAATTCTGCCTAGGCCGCTACAACACCCAGGCTGGGGTAACAGTAAAAGCGACCAACCCTGTGCTCAGACCTAAAGCTCCACTCTCACCTGTGTATATACAGTATATATATATATACACACACACAGTGTTCTCGTACTTGTCCAATTGGCAAGTACAATTTTATTTAATTTCACTTTATTTTTCCTGCAATCCAGGGAAAAAAAGTTTTTTAATTTAGTTTTTTTTTTGTTTTTACTTAGATTAAATGTCGGGGTGGAAAAAAACAGCACACCTCCACACGTGTGACATCATCTTAAAGGGACAACGGAACTGAATGGCATGTAGAGATATGAGCAGAACCATAATACCCTCTATAGGACCTCAGGTGGACATACACTAGTGGCTGAAGTTGTGGAAACACTCCTGATTTTCTATCGTACGACTTCCCATCCGATCTCCCAGGACGCCTCGACCCGTTGCATCCCACGGCACCGTGGGAAATGTGCACCCGCATCTGCTTCATGGCTGCCACCCCCCCGGTGCCGCTCTCCCTCCCCAAGGGCCTGGGAAACGCTCCCTCGCTCATCTTCATCCCAGTGTCAGGCCGACTGCACGACCGCAGATGAGACTTTGAGCGCCGAGCATCATTTCCCGTGAAACAGGGGGACCAATAACAACAAAGGAACGATAGAATTAATAAAGAGAAGAGGAGGAGGAGGGGGAATTGTAAATGGCAGTTACAGCTGCGAACGATTACTGTAAAGGCCCGAAATGGGGATTGAAAACTGTCAACGGCGAAATTTATACCCGTGCCACCTGGTCTCAGAAACGGCACGTAATCAAAACCAAAAGCCAATGCAAATTCTGAGCCACTTATCAGATTGAAATCAATGAACCGGGCTGGGCGCGAAGACGAATAAAATGAAAAACGGCTCGTAAAGACTCCCATCTGACCTCTGGCGGGTCAGAGAATGCGGTGGCAAGTCCTCCCCGGTGGTCTGTCACACCCGGAGGGGAACCAGAGGGAAGGAGCCGAGTGCTAAAAACAGTTAGCGAGCGGGGAGGGTGGGATTTTTCCCTGTGGGAATTTGCACACGGATCTCAATCCAATCAATAACACGAGCCGCCCCCCCGCCCCCGTGGTTTGTGAACCTGAGATTGAGGCAAAGCCAGTGAAGCACAGTGTTGGGAAAAAATAATTTGGTTAACGTTAAACAGATGGTTTACGAAAAGTTCCCTCCTATTGTCGGTTTTTTTTTGTTGTTGCCATGGAAATGAGTGAAATTAAGTTCCTTATGGAAAATGAATGAAAAAACAACAACAAAAAAAACAAGGATATGATTTTAATGGCTCGATTTGGTCCGGTCCTCAGATCTTCTTAAACGCACATATGTTCCGTCATGTCGAGAGACTGTTAAATTTCTCATATGTAGGTTGGGGGTGGGGGGGGTGGATGCAGTAATCAACCTCCCTCAGTATCCATCTACACACATTCTCAGATCTCGAGACGAAAAGGTTGCATAGGATAGGAATGTTTGTCAGGAAGCCACATGGGATTAGAGCTGAGCTCCTCAATCAGGGCCCACTCAGATGCTTCAGTTCCGTCTTTTCTCCAGATGCATCATTGCTTTTTTTTCCCTTAATCCTCATAATCAGCAAACTTACCACTGACTATCATGATGATCAGCCAGGAAATCCTGAACAAAAACCAAACAACCAAAACAGCCTCCTTCCTCCACAAAAAAACAGATTCCCTCTCTAATGCTAGCTCGCCTTGGCAGCGAGCCACAGTCGCAGTTAAAGTCTGTCTGCGGCCTTTTGCGAAACGATTCACGGGCTCTGATTTCCCCCGTTCGCTTTCTTCTAAGCTTCACGATCATGCCGCAGCTGCCTGCCTGGTGTCAGCGGATAAGTGCCACTCTTTCTGAGAAGTAGCCGGCTTCCTGTATGCTCACGTTTGCGGTGGAGTCCCTGGTGAAGAGTGGGCGTGTCCCGAAACGACCAATCCCCGCAGGTTAGGGTTGGTAACAAGCGAATGAGTGTCAAGCAAAACATTTGGTAAAACCAAACTACGGAACTGAGGCCATTTGGCAAATTGAAGGAGATCTGGACCCCCCCAGGACTCCCCATATGAATGCAAGGACCTCAGATAAGAGAAAAAATATGATTTAGTGTGCCCCCACCAACGCGTTCAACAACTTTTACCCTCATCACCATCCCACTTCTGCCGACCCAGTCAACACCATAGTCAGACTGGTCAACCCCCCAAAAATAATTTGAACACTGACTGAGACCCTAATTGACAGGGATGTCACAGTGTGGGACACAGGGATCTTCTGGGAGACAAGCCTTTGCATTCCACCCGTGATCATTCATCAAGTCAAGTCAATTGAATTTATAAATCACATTTAACAGAAATGCAGTTGACCAAAGTGCTGTACAATTTATAAAAATATACAGAAGAGAAATAGATGAAATCAAAACAAATACAAAAACAGTTTCGTGCTACATTAAAAGCCAAGAAGAATTACTGGGTGTGATGTAAATCTTCGCTTTGTAAGATACTGAGATTGTCTGCCTGTCAGGAGTTTTGTCTATTTTTAGTATTTTTTTGTCTGTTTTAGTTAGACTGTGAAGCAGTTAGTTGCTGTACGTTTTCTTCATTCATCCACCTGTTTTTGTCCCTAGAGTGCCAATGTATTTCCCCATTCCCTCCGTCAAGATCCCGTGCTTCACCGACTGGCTCGTCACCCCGAAGAACGAGTTCCCCGCGCTAGCCGAAGCCCGCGTACCCCTTCGGAGGAGTGCACTCGCTTACAGACGCCTAGCTAGCCGGATGTAGGATGTGGTCACATCGACTGGCCCGGGGATCGATACGACGATGGGAGCGCGCTCCGACGTTCACGCGGCCGTCGCTGAGGGAAACCCGATCCTACTGCTGCAGATGATTTTAAGCCTGGATTTTTTTTGTCTTTGCTGACAAGGGTTTTCTAGAAAGGAGTTTACTGATATGAGCTGTCTCCTGTCACCACGAGGGGTCTTTTTGTACAAGGGCATGCTGGGGGTGGGGGGCCCTATAGAAGAGTCAGTATGATACAGGAAATCGTATATCATTCACCGTTCATGGTACAATCACAAATTTACACAACAGGTAACTGCCAACAGAAAGATATCACGCAAGTACTTCTAGACAGTCATGATTCCGAGGTTAAGAACTTATAAGATGGTACGATGGCTAGAAGTAATCTTGAGGGGTAACTCTTGATTTGACAGGAGCTTTAGTGACAACAGGCCAGTTAGCTTGCGCGGCTCATGAGCAGCCGTGGTCAAGGGGATGCCGACATGAGGGTCTGAAGAAAAGCCATCATCAGCTACGAGTAAGGATGCGCGAGAATGTAAACGCTACCACGGCAATTCAGAGCATAGATACAGATGCAGGGAGTAACAGATGAGCAACTGAATAATGGAGTCAGTCTAAGGAGTGAGCGAGCAGCTTCACCTTCAAGTGTTGAGAAATTAATGCATGCTGAGTGAGGCAATGTAGTCGATGCATAAACTTCTTATTAATTTGCTCACTCTTTTCAGCAACTGGAGATGATGAGTCATCCTCCAGCTTGGTCCCAATGAGCAAGCCAGCACATGTGTGACCCACACGAAAATAAGTCTAGAAGCTTGATTGTTTTTACCCACAATAAAAGGGGTTCTGCATCTGCTCTGTTGTCAGGATCATTTTTCTGGTTCTTCACTTGAACTCAGTGCCTTTGAGAGGACGTTAAAGCCCACAAAGCCATTCTGAGTGATCACTTTCATCTATTCTGACAGGAGGGGCATCTTCCAGGATGAAAGCGCCCTCTGCAGGACAGGAATGGTCACTGAGCAATTCCACCAGCATAAAAAATGATATAAACCAAATGGCCATTCCACTAGAACTCAACCCAATTAAATGCCTATGGGAGATTCTGGAATGCGGCCTAGCAAGGGATTATTTTTAACCATCATCAATAAAACACCAAATGCTGGAACTTCACATACCACCAAAAGAGTTCCAGACAGTTGGAGAATCAATGCCAAGGCATGGTGAAGCCATTTGGGTGTCTTGGGATGGCCCAGTGCCCAATGCAATCACTTTAGGCTGGTGTCCCTTTTGGTGAGTGGTTTCCTGCTGTTAATTAGTATCCTGCAATAAGCCTTTTTGATTCTCCAGGAAAAATAACAGACACTTCTGTACTAAATCCAGTAATTTAAAACTAATTTTATTAGTTATGCCTAAAAGTCAATAAGTTATATCTGGTCAATCAAACAGTTGTTCTTGAGAGAGAGAGTGCAATTTTACTTTCTATCCAAAGTGAAAAATATTACATTTCGTGGTTTTATACGCCTGCATCCAAAATTTGTAGAAATGTGTCTGAATCAGGCAGGTAATAATTAAACTGCGAATCATCCATCTAACAAGGATGTAGTGCAAATGTTTTTACCTGGATATGTAAACAGAAAATTCCTGCTTAGTTTGTCTAACATGATCCATTAACAGACTCGAATGAACGTCACATTTTCATGAAACAAATCTCCAGTTTCTCCGCATTAGCGGGATTTGGACACCATGAAGAAAAACAATAATTCAAGGTAACATTATGTGTCACATTGCATACAGGCTCAATGTAAATGTGACCCATAGCAGTCATGCAATCAATAAGAGAGGAGACTGAGCTGTATATTTAGAAACAGGCTCTTTTATGGAACACCTGATCTATCTAATTTCTTTGCGCAGGCTCGTATATTGTGTGAAATTTTCACTCGCAAATCAATCGCTCTTTGTGATGCAAGCTGTTTCATTTGTCAGCAAAATTCATCCATGGGCTTCCATACAGCGGATGCTTTAATGAATAATTAAAACGGGTCTCTCGGCATATGATTTAAGCAGAAACTGGCTCCGACACCCACGTGTCAGTTTAATGGAGTGTGCGCGCGCGGCGAAGTCGGACCATTAAGATGCGCATCAAACGATTAACTTCAGTTGCCCCCTTGTGGTTAATTTTAATACAGCGCGCGCACATGGACTGACTGACCGAAAGGTCCGTGCACCCCGCAAATAGTGATAGACGTCTATGTCTTTGTGGATAAAACAAATAACATTAAGCACATTATACAAAACACCTATATATTACATTTAAATTATAATATCAGCAATGATATTCCAATGCAGATGTATCATGCTGATATGTATATATCAGCATGAATTGATACACTTTGTGTGTGTTTGTACGGATCGTCACTATTATTTAAAAAATCGCTAATATAATAAAATCGTTGCACGTAGTTAACCAGGTAAAAGTTGCTTTGAGTTTATTAAAGCTATTTCGTGTGACGAATGCACGAACCCCCATCTGTTTTTTTGGTGCTCGTGGTGAGGGTTTGGTGGGCGTAGTGTATCGGGGGGGTTGGGTAGAGGACTCGTATTGGCCGTGGTGGGGGGGGGGGGGTATCGAGCTTTGACCTCATATCAACGTGCGTGTCTCTCTCCTCGGTACAGTTTGGCAGCACAGGGAGACGCGGCACAGCAACCTGCGCTTTGCCCTGCAAATGTCCCACGCGGCGCCGGAGCGCGAGGACTAAATAACCTCGGTTTTAGGCTGATTGCTGAAACATTACTGTAACTCGGGAGGGGATGAAGAATCGCGCGTGGATAACGTGACAGCTCGATACGAATTATTTCACGCTCACGGAAGTGACTAATACATGCATATACTATATGTTGATATATATGAGCGATTCAGTTTGCAGATTTTTGTTTTTATACGTCAGTTTCGAGCAGTCAAAATATACAGGCAAGATGGGAACACTGATGATGATGGTATTGCTGGGAACGGTGAGTATCAACACGCGTGACTGGTATATTGTTTTATTTCTTGCCGTCTGTCCAATCGGACATCTATCTTGTCTTCTCGGTAGTGGGGGAATGAATTTGCAGGGTCTCCGCCGCCTGGTTTTTGATAGGATTAGTCTGTTTACTTTACTTAACGCGGCGTTTACTGACAGTGACCGGATCTGTCTGAGTGAGGAACCTTGCCGGGTTTCCAATACACTTTCCCTTCTATTCATTATTATTATTGCAGCATTTTTTTCCGCGTGTTTTAAACCTCCTAATTTTGAGAGTTTCGCGCAGCCGCGATCATGTAAGTTATTCGCATAGATAAGCTACGTAAAGTACAGGGAGCAGGTGCCGGGCGCAGGTCGGGAAGTAGTTTGTCAATCAAATAAATAAAAAGAAAACAAGTGTTAATAGCGATCATACAATTTTACAGCAGTGGTTGTTACCATGTATATATGTATTATTGTTATTATATGTAGTATAGCAGTGGGAAGCTAATGTGTTTCTCAGTCTTCACATAGCATCATATAGTTTTGCAGACTGACGTATGGCTTAGATATAAACGGTGAAGTAGCCTATAAAAAGTATAATTACTGTTTGTCTCCGCGTCTTTCGACAGGTCCTTGGTATAGATCTTACGTTTTAGGAGTGACTCTCACGGTGGTTCCTAATAAGGGCAAATAATTCCCAAATTACAAACAACCACGTAGGCTAAGCTTCTCTGCCCTTTATTTTTTATCAATTATAACCTTCGGCTATTTCTAACCTAGTAAAGAATGGTTGTTTAATGCTTCCGCTAATTTTTGTAATGAGGGCATTAGGTGTTGAATACTGGGCGTTTAATAGAAAAAGTATGAGTTGCCTGTAGCGTAATGCATATGTGTAACGTAATATACAAGCGCACAGATGTGTACCGGTAACGATCACGTCAGGGATGTTCATGATTCAATAACTTATTATAACAATAATGATGATGATGATAATAGTGATAATAATAATACCAGGTCAATTCTGTTACTTGGCAACTGTCATAAGAATCTCAAATTCTCAAATGCCGAGGCGGCCCATAGGGACATTAAGACATAAAATAAAATAATCACAGCTGCATACGCACCACTGGGGTCCAATTAATCCCATCATAATTTCACAGCTGCAGCCCCCCCCATCCGCGGTATGTCATAGGCTTCTTATTACAGACTTTTCAGCCCGGAACGTATATTTTCTATTTCTGTACAACACTTGTTAAACTTGTTAAAGGCCGGTGCACTTAACTTGTAATGAGCATGGATATTTAATTTTATTTAAAAAAGTTTTGTGGTTCAAATTATTCAGATCATTTCAGATTACAGCCACGAGAACACATCACACGTTACTGCTTGAGACATCACTCAGGTCTTTACACACAGCTTTACCCATATGAGCAAACACCTATGAGCAAGGGGTCCCACGAGTCTAGATAAGATCGGGAGAAATGCTCTGTGCTACGGGGCAGCACGCCGTCAACCCGTGTTCTAACAAGAGCAGACGCGTTTATTTAACAGGGATTATTTTGCGAGAAGTAGCCCATAAACACTGCTGACAGGTGGAGGTCGGGGTGTCAAGCGTAGCCATGCATGTATCTGACTAGGAAAAAAGCTGCGGATCACCTGTACGGGGAGCAGCGCAGGTAGAAAACACGCGCAAAGTCCGGGCTTGACTTCTGACAATAATGTCGTTTTCATTTTTTTGGCTCGTTATTCTTGCAAACAAATGCAAAACTACATACTTAACTTTATCATTGCCAGTTCAAAGCTACCGTGGGATTTTGAGCGCTGACTGTAAGTCATGTTACTTCCTGCGCTGACAGGCGCTGAGCTGCCTGCTAGTAGATTAATCGGTAGCATTCACGTAATAACGCTGCAGGTTTGGGAAAACAGTTCTTGTTTTTCCTCTACACATTAATTTACACATTACCATATCAAGTTCTGACTACGCCCTCACCGGCGGCCGAATAACGCGTGTAATAATAGGCACAAAGAGGGGCTGAGGAGCTCGCTTTTTTCTTTTAAAGCTGTTTTTATGCAGATTACCGTATATGACGCACAGCGCGCACTGCACGTGTAACTATAGCGCTTTTCATTATAGTTTGGTTCCAGTACCATTAAAGGTGGCTCCCATTTTATCTGGGGGGACAGTGAAATATACAGGAAATGTGGTGAGGGGGGTGGGGTAAATATGGCTGGTATAACCCGAAATATCGGGTATAGTCCTGGTATAGCCGGAAATATCGAGGAAGAACACAGAAGGGAGGACGAAACTTACCAACATTTGAAACTGTCATTTACAAAAGGGGTATGCAGCTCGGACGTGCGCGTCTTTTACAAGCTAGCAACACTTAATTAACAAACATGCAGTGGGTTTGGTGGAGAAATTACAAGCAGTACAGCTCAGCAGCACTAAAAAGTCATTATCTACGAGTAATGCACTAATGTATTTTAGTAATATAGTAAGCAAAATGCTTGTGACGGATATTGCAACTCAGTGTCCATTTTCCGGCTGGTACGGAAACCTGGATGTGGTCAATTTAACGATCGCACAGTAAACATCCCACCTGAAACGCAGGGTTGCCAACTCTCACACATCTGATGCGACACTCACGCTTTCAGACTCGCGCAAGACATCTTACAGTAAATCTACATTATTCCGCTATGAAACTAAAATGAGCTACATCAAAAGCGTTGGGGCAGTTTGCAAACCCTACAGACGATTTACAATGTAATAGAATTGTTCCATGCAGACTAGTCTCGAGTTGAAAAAATTGGGAACACTGGAAGTAGATAGAGTTTTCGGTTTTCATGGCTGTTAGACCCAGTATAAAATGTCCTCTGGAGACAGGCAGGGGGAATGGTTGAGCCTAGGTATTCAGTACATGAAATATCGCACGTTGGTGTTCCAGTTGGCTCATGTGTCGACGATATAATCTCACCCGGGAAATAACCTGGAAGGGTAGCGTGGGATGCTGGAATGATGATGGCCAGACTGGAAGCACTGGGACCAGATGGCTAGATGGTCTGAGGGGCCGTGAACTCCCAGGGAGAAGATGAAATCTCGTGAAGGTTAAGTGAGGTACATATCCCAGGGCATGAAAGAGAAGATGTATGTTACCACTAAAGCTCACACCACTAGGTGTGTGGTGATTTATGTCCCAAATGTAGGGCAGTGCCGATTTAAAAAAAAATACAAGGTTCAAAACCATTATGTTGAGGTCAAGTGAGAGGAGGACAAGTCCTGACAATAGCTTGATGGAGACTTGGGTGAGCTTTCATTCTCCCTGAACTGAAGGCACCTTCTCCAGTGTTTTTTACCCAGAGTAGAGCAGGAAACGAAAACGGCAGCGATATGTTGAGTGAGAGCCGCGCATTGCCCACGGAAGGTGGCTCTGCGTGGATTGGGCAGGGGAGACTAAGCGGCCCGTCGGGAGGTCTGTGGGTGGCCTCGGTATCAGCTTACGGGGTAACAGACGCAGGCACGGCCTCGGAGATCCTACGCTGCTCCAAGGAGAGCTGAGCTATTACAGTCCTGACCGCAGAGCCTGACCAGTCATCCATTAGGAACAGCAGGGCAGACTCATGCGATCCACTGCTCGTGTAAAAGGCTGCACACCCCTGTGCCTTGTGCTTAAACATGCGCTTCAGTGTGGAGAGGTGTTTCCCAACCCAGTCCATGGGGACTCCCAGACAGTCCACATTTTTGCTACCACTAGGAAGTTGGGGAGGAGCGAAAACATGGACTGTCTGGGCTCCCCGAGAACTAGGTTGCAAATCACTGGTCTGGAGACTTCTTTAACCAAAGCCCGAATATTTAAAGAATCAGAGTATTTGGTAATGTGGGAATTAAGCTCTGCGGACTTTTATTGAAAGCGAAGCACATTTTTGAGAAAGCGGGGTTGTATAGGCTGCTCACTTTGGGTTTCGAACCTGTGACGCTTAGATAACAGCCATGGTACTTTCAGCACCTGCCAGTACCCGACAGCATAGGCGTTGCCACCACGTGCCAGCGATCTCACCCCCCCTCCCTTGTGTCCCGTGACAGGTGGGGGCGCTAGCGGCGAAGGAGAACTGCGAGTCCGGGCAGTACACCCTGAATGGGGAGTGCTGCTTGGAGTGCCCACCTGGGGAGGGCGTGCAGAAGCCTTGTGGATTGACGCAGACCGTCTGCACAGTGTGTTTGGACAGTGAGTACCGGCCAGGGAGATCCCCCGCTGGGGGCAGTCCCCATCCCAGCATGCCGAGCGAGTCAAGACATACTACAACAGTAACCTCACATGCACAGAGTCCTGATGCATGCAAATTCCTTACTTAAGTGCTATTACGGCGGTCTATCATTACCATAACAACATAAAATCACACCTTCATATAACCCATATTTATTTTTCTGAAAGCCACAAAAAACCTTTGTTTGTGGTATTTTTAAATACACCTTTTTAAACTATAAGACTATAAATATTTCCTAGTAATCTTCTCTGCGATTTCCGCGGCATCTGAAGGCGGTCGTGAGGAATTCAGGGATCTGTCAGTTGCTGAAATGCTTCATCATTGGGGCAGATGTGGACCAAACGCACACTCACTGGTCTGTCTCTCACTCTCTCTCTCTCTCTCTCTCTTCCCTGGGGAAAAATTTTTCAAATGCTTCTCCGCTCCCTCAGGCCTGCAGCACTGCCTGTCAGCATCATTAAATGTCTGATCCTATCTGCTAAGCAGAATGGGGGGGGGGGCGACGAAGCTTCAGAGCCCATAGTGGGTGGGCTTACCAAGCGCCTTCAATTACTGTCTGATGTCTTGCGCCAGGAACCAATAAAGTGACAAATATGAACTTTGGCAGAGACTGAGAGCTTGCCATAGGCCCGCCCACAGTGGGTGTCAGAGCGCCATATCCACCACCTTTGTGATGTCATAATCAAGGCATCTTTGTGATGTCATAATCAAGGCATCTTTGTGATGTCATAATCAAGGCATCTGTTAATTTGGGTCTAATGTTCAGCAGTTCACACCAACGGTATATCTGCTCCACACATAACGGTGTGACGCAGAATTTGAAAGTAAATTACGGATTTGAAAAGAAAAATCTGTAAGCACAAACACAATTATTGATGGTCACAGCAACTGGAACAAATATAATTATGAAAAGCTCAAGTGTCATTGTAGAGGGTTTAAGTGATATGAATATGAAAAATATTGAAAAGTAGTTAAAGATATACAAAAAAGGGACTTTCCTTAACACTTATCAACCCTGTGAGGTATTTCTTAATTTGAGCTGTTGCTGAGAAATGTCAAAGCACGTCGGCGTTAATAAAAATGAATGTTCCAGTTATGCTGTCTAAGGAGGCTTATACCTGAGGACGGGGTGCAGTCAGAGGATCAACACTTAGGTTACCTAGGAGCTAAACAAAAAAACAGCAGAAGTTAGAATACCTTCATTTTAAGCAAATCCCTTTAAAAAGGCAAAACTATTAGTGTAATCTTAACTGCTGTCTAAGGCTTGCATATCTGGCATCTCCTGACTGTTTTTGAGGTTATCGTAACGTGCTAAAGAAGAAAGGGTGAGGCACACACACCTAATTGCGACGTCGAGTGACACGTTAATGTCACCATTAAATATTAACCTGGATGAGCAGGAGACAATGAAGTTTAAACTATTAATATCCATCCATCCATCCATTTTCTGAAACCTCTTCAGGGTGGCGGGGGATCCGGAGCCTGTGCCGGAGGCTATGGGTGCAAAGCAGGAAACAACACAGTATGGGGCACCAACGCATTGCAGGGTGCACTTTCACTCCATTCACACACACAGTCTCACACCATTCACACACACAGTCTCACACCATTCACACCTAAAACTGTTAATACACTTTAGCAGTGGTCCCTAACCTTTTTTGAGTAAGGGACCCCTTTTTAAATCTGGTGACAGCTACGGACCCCCTCCCGAAAATTTTATTTAGTGAATTTAGTGATCAGTTGTCATTGTTGACACACCACAGCACACAGTGCACAACAACGAAATGTGTCCTCTGCATTTAACCCATATGTGACATCGTGACATAGCAGGGGGCAGCTAATTCAGCGCCCGGGGAGCAGTGCTTGGGGGCGGTACCTTGCTCAGGGTACCTCAGTGGGGCCTTGCTGGTCGGGGGTTCGAACCTGCAAACTTTCGATTACAAGTGCATATAAGCACATATTTTGCATGCAATTAATATATATTTTTGAACTTTGTCTCATTTGCTTATACAGTGAACATAATTGTTCATATTTAATCCGACCCCCTAAGATCCATTGACGGACTGCTTGGGAGGGGGGTCCATGGACCCCAGGTTAAAGTGAACTGAAAGGGGGTGTAAACACCAGCAAAAAAAACTGTATGGCTCTTTTAGCGAAGCTCATCGTTCTCTAGAGGAGAAGCCTAAATGCTCACTGTTTGACAGAAAGGAGGGAATCACAGTTTTCTCGATTACCATTTGGTTCTGCTAAACTTTCCCCCAAATCAGTAACAGCTTGTCCGCATTCACGGCCAAGATGCCGCGTGGCTTCGCGGCTTGACAGACGCAGTGCTGAATGCATGCATTGTCCTGCTGACGTGTATAGTGACGACGCACACGTGCGATGCAGCTGAGGCGTCTAGCTGCTATTGGCGTCTGCTGACGTCTGCTGCTGATCAGGGTCACAACACCTAAGGAATGAAAAACCCTCTCTCTCTCTTTCACTCGCACGACCGACCATACCTGGCTGCACACACCCATCGAAAAGTCACATATGCGCTCTTTCATCTCACCGTAAAACATCCACTGTGCTTTTACGACGCGCTGCTCAAACAAGTACCGGAAATCCGCAGATTTTTCGCAAGCATGCCCAGCTTGGGATCACACAGCTCCTCCTTGCCGCTCACACAAAAAAAAACAACAAATCTGGACCCGGCAGTCTGAGATCCTGACAGCAGATTTGGTCAGATTGTCCTACCGCAAAACATCCCCTCGCAAAGCAATACTACAAAGAACCCGCAAGGACTCTAATCGAGGTCCATGGTCCAAGTTCTAAATTTTACGCTTTTTTTTTTTTACGTAGACCATATGCGACCCATAAACATAATGCTGTTCAACCACACGGAGCAGCATTTTCGTGTTTGTGTACAAGAATCAAAGAGCTTCTCTTTGTGGTTAGATGTTCTTTTTACGTGCCACATGTGTGACATTTACATTTCAGTTATTTAACAGATACTTTTATCCAAAGTGACATACAGTTGAAAAAGTCCAGTCCCTGGAGTATTTGTGTTTTAAAGGACTTGTTTAAATGCTGGCAGTGACATCACTCTGCTGACTAGGATATGAACCAATAACCTTCCGATCATAGGTGCACGTGACCTAGCGCATGGATACCCGCTAACATAGCTGCCCCGGAACAGTGTGGATGTTGTGTGGCGCGTTAAGAGAAGCCTTCCTCTCTATTCAACATAAGCAGTGCTTTCCCAGGATTTGATTGGTTGTCTGCCGGCCAATGGATGGCTGACCAGTAGTGGAAAAAAAAAAAAACACTGGGAAATTCCAGAGCTTGAATAGGAGATTAAGTAAAAACCCTATTCAAATAAATAGACTTACTGGCCAACTTAAATTCCTCCCCTGAGTGCCAGGGCCAAATGAAGCTTACCACTATTATGTTTTAATAGTGATGATAATGATTAATCTCCAGTGACTGAATCTTTGAAGCCTCATAATTCCAGCTCTTCTAAGACAGTCATGGGTCCGTGTGTCTGTAAGGGACAAAGGAAAGTAGGTGAATGAAACCCTCGGAAAAGGACACAGAACACGCTTCTCCCATTCCAGCGAGTATATTCAGTTCCTGTATTTTTGATAAACATACGTTTCTGGCTTTCGCTGTCTTGGCTGGCGTTCAGCATTCATTGCACGGTCGTGTTATACACGTTGGCAAGCCTTTTGTCATGGAATAAACCACCACCGTAATTAGTCTAAAAAAAAGAAAAGGCTGTATTGCATAATTTCACTAGCTTGCCATACCAGCCCATCACTAACCCTAATGACTCATCACATCTCTCCTTCTCAATGTTCATACCCACCTAACCCTCTGGCCCCCGCCCCCCCCCCCCTTTGTCGCCAACAATGTGTGATCACCTGCTACTAACCGAGCAGCACGGTGTTGTCAGTCACGTTTATGTTCTTATTAACTGACAAATTTAATCAGGGACAGGAGCATTTTAGCATCTTGTTAAAGTTATGTCCCGGCGTGCTTAAAATTACCTTGGCTTAGTCCGTCGACCAGATGAGCCAGTGCGAGTTCCAGCAGCACATGGTAAGCCTACACACCGGAAAGGAGCACTTACACACAAGAAAAGAGCGTTTACACGCCAAATCCGGCCTGCTTGCTTTGGACTCTGGGGAGACCTGAAACCCTCAAACCAGGAGAAACCTTGTTTAATTTTCGAAGCACCTTTCAAACAGACATGAGAGCCTCCTCTTCCGTTAAATAAGACGTGTGGAGTTAGGTCCTTCCAAAGCAAGACCTATTCATGACACGATACTCGGCCGGCATAAGGAAGACCAATTTCTCAGAGTATGGTAGAGGTGAAGCCGGGTTTCTGAATTAATCTGAGAGACAAATATGCCTTTTTTTGGTGTAATTTTTCCACCAAGTACTGTAAAGGGACGGCAAAGCCCAGACTGATGTCTCTGGAACGTAGCGTACGACAGTGGCGGGAAACGAGGGCTGCGTCTTCGTGCTGCGACACGCTCGCATGCCCAGCTGCGGCGTGCGAGCTTCATGCGTGCGACGGGCAAGGCTACCTTGAAACGGGCCCGTAAGTGTTAAGACACCTCCAAGGAACCCCCCCCCCCCCCCCAAAGCACTCGGCCTGTAATGCGCAGATCGTAAAATGACAGGCGCAGCCCGGGGCAGGCCTGATGGATGCATCGACGTGCATTATTGATGCGATGCATTGTGGTGATGGGTTTTGGACAGAAATGCACAGGGGCATGTTTTTGTGGATGGGTAGCGGGGATGGGGGGGGGGTGTTGGAATGGAGTGACACATTCGCGCTGTGGCCCCCCTCTCTCCTGACACGTGCCCTTGCCGCACACGGGAGCCGCCAGTCACGTTCAGGCACGCTAACGTGTCGCCCGCTGTGGAATGCGTGCCGGGGAGTTCTTCCAGGGAAATATTCACAGATGCCATGTGATCAGATGATTGCGGACACCTCAAATCCATTGCCAACCCCCTTACACGGTACTGCCTCTGACAGGACCGTATCTCTTTCAGTGTGGGTGGGGGGGAGGCGATTACAACACGTCTCCATTTAAAAACAACCCCGCCCCCTGCCTCGAAGTACAGAACATGCTAAGTGCACAACATTTCCGGCATCAAGGAAACTCCCATCAGCTGAAAAACAATGTGGCAACTGCCGCTATAGTGACTTACGATGCCTGCTACCGCCCCTATCCTTTTGGGTCTGGTTTCCAGGACGCCCTGCGCATCACAGGCTGATCCACGCTGCGGGATGCTATTTTAGCATCGCATTCCCTTCCTGCGCTCCTGCCCCCCCCCCCCCCCTCTTTCCTACCAGCAGATCTCATGGAAGAAATACTTCTGCATAATTTACTGTGCTTCCAATTATATCTCAACATAATCCCATAAGAACAGATCATATCAAAGGCTTATTCTGCAGCGAGGTGGACAGCATCCTTTGAAATAGCTTTTGCTGTATTATTTATATTGTTTGACGTTTTCTTTCCCTTATACAGCCATACCCAGGTGCTCTCAGCCTGTTTAAACTGGAAGATATTTCTCTAAAATAGCAGCAGGGATATACCTGATTCATTTCTTTAAGTGACTGTCCCTGGGGGTTACAAATTGCTTCCCCTTCTTGGCTGAGTTCTTAAGTACCTTTTTCTCGTAAGTTTTTTTTTTATGCCTAAATTTTTACAGTCCGATTCACCCAGCAAAGTAGCTGGAACCGGCGTAAGAGTTTAAGAAAGATATATCTAATAGGTTCAAGCTGCACCGTCTCTGTAGGTCACAGTCCCACATCCCTGTGGTTTCATTGTCCGCAGAAGCTGTCGCCATCATCACAGAAGATCCTCCCCCCCCCCCCCCTTTTAAAGTCACAGAAACCCGTTTTCGCAAACGACCACTTTACACCACGAAGATATGATGGCTAATCATTTACTTATAGTTCCCCAATTTTGATTTGAACGAGATGCGGTGTGAATTTCGCTCAAGGTATTTCTGCTGTTTGGATGTGAATGTAATTTGGCTTTAAGCAGAAGTTGATGTAAATAGGGGTTGATACACAACACGCCGTGGATTATATGTTTTTAAATGCACAACTACAGATGCATCGAACCACCCAACTTGCAGCAGAATGCGTTTACAAACATGTAATGCGTGGCTTGGCATGCATTAAACCCATCGTACCATAGCTACCACACATTTGGCGTACATGTTTGTACCTGAAGGCATTATTTCCACATTTATGAACCAAAAACGCAAGTACTTCATGCTGCTAATGATGAAACAATTCCGTTAATTTTAAATTGCGTTGTACGTCTGGAATTTTAAGTAACATTAGTTGGAATTTAAGATTACAATCACGTTTTGATTAGTAACTGTGATCTGTCAGGCTGGGACTAGGTATGAAGTTATAGAAAATTAATTTGCATCCTTCTGACAAATCACATTCGAGAATTTAACTTCACCTTGTTATGATTACTTTTTGATGACAGCTGTTAAGGGGGCGAGGTATTTATGTCATGTTCTGCATCTCCCCACTAGGTGAGACTTTCTCGGACATCTACAGCCTGACCGAGCCGTGCAGGTCATGCACAGAGTGCGAGGGGCAGATGCGCATGCTGACGCCATGCACGGACACCAACGACGCCATCTGCGGCTGCAACTACGGCTACTACATGAATGAGACGACGGGCCGCTGCGAGAGCTGCACCAGCTGCCCGCCAGGCCACGGCATGCTGAACCAGTGCGATCACAACAGCAACACCGTCTGCGAGGCGTGCCCCGAAGACACGTTTTCCGAGACGGAGAGCATGCTGGACCCCTGCCTGCCCTGCACCATCTGTGACGACGAGCCGCCGCTCGAGTCCTGCACTCCCATGCGTGACACCGTCTGCTACGAGGGTGAGTCCTGCGTCCGGAACCGCCTCGGACCCAGGATAAAGTCTTGGGCTCAGAATCAAGGATGTTTTAAGGTGGGGGACGTAAGAAGGGCATAATCCATACAGAGGAACCACCCTTTTCATTAGCCAATCTTATGTTTTGAATCGGTGAGTGACAGGGGAGTAGGCATTCTGGGGGCCAATCAGCTTGCAGATGGGGCCAGTGCCCTTGTGACCCCGTACGAGCCAAACACTAGACCATGTTTTAGACCCGACAACGAGAAACGGAAAACAAACAATATCAGACACTATGGGTCATGCAGAGACACCAGTTTGCCTATCTGCACCTGAGCACACCGAACATTATGCTGAGGGTGTTAGACTGTAGACTGTCCTATGATCTGCATGGAAGAACACGGCTAGTGCTAAAAGGGCCGCGGGGCTAGACCTTCCCATACCTCCAGACCTCCACAAACATTTGGGTCCTTGTGGTCCAGCAGGCCTCGCCTTTCCTTGCGGCTTAAGCTCGGCGCAGCTGTTAGTTAGGAGACCACCAGGGATGTGAAGGAAGAGATGCCAGGGGGCTGGTCCACTTCCTTCCGGCCGCTTGTCTTCACGTGCCGTCGTGTACGGTCGGCGGATCTTAATTAAACGTCAGGTGACAGCTGCGGGGAGGGTCAGCGTTGGTCCGAACCTTCCCTCACACGTTGTCGGTTTGAATCGCCGTACTTCTGCAATAGCGATAAAGACCCGGCCAAGCGTAATCTGCAAGGGAGAGACCACCTGACCCTCGGTTAATGAGCTCTGGTTGCTGTGACAGCAAGCAGAGGGCCACTGTTCTTCTGAGTCTGTATTATTAATTAACGCGCACAATAGAGAGACCCTCACTTCTGAAAATGTCTCCTTTCACCTGTGAATGTTGAAGATCAACAGCACTGATCACCCGCCAGTGGGTACCCAATAGCCAAAATGATCGGAGTCAGAAGCCGGAGGTCAGGGGTCAGAATGTTGCATGTAGAGTCACACGAGGCTTTTCTACGAAGCGACAGGGAAAATCCACTTGGTGCCAAACCTCAGAGGATCTCCGAAGGTTTCATATCCACCACTTAAATTAACTGGGGGCTTCATACTCTGGCCAATCAAAAAGAGAAAAAAAATAAGTCCCATACATTGACAAGGACACAGCGAGGGGCTTGTAATAAATGAGAAACAGGAAGTCGTTTCTCAAATGACTAGATGTAGTGCAAAATCTTCACATAATGTAATTATGGGGGTTCTGGCAGGCAGGGCCCGGTTCTGGTCCTCCTTCTGCCTGGCCCGGGGCTCCAGCTTTTGGGAATGGGGCCAGGGGAGGGAGGAAGTGCCGGCTGAAACGGAGTTTGCACAGCGCCGGGACTGTCGAGTTTGAGAAATGTAAGTGAACGCCGTCCCAAGGTTAGCGATTTTCTGTTTAATTTGCTGGACAGTCACCGGGAAGGAAACCCGAGGTCTACTCACACTGGTTCCGGCAGCTTGAACCCGGAGCTCCAGATGGCGGGCATATATTTAGGTGTCATTTAAACACGGCCAGGAAGTCTTTACTTTCAGGGCACCAGAGTTTGAAAAGGAGTCCTTAGCGAGAGGAGTTAGCGCGTCTTTGAGCACTGTACCTTATCTGTTCATCATGGTGGCCCCAGATTGCCAGACGGGCACCAGGAAGGGAGGAAAGGTTTTAACTGAGCAGTTTTGAGTCGCATGTTGCAAGTGGTCAGTCACGAGACCAGAACCCACACCAGTGATTCCGAATGCTTTATCTCATGTAGGAAGCTGACGTCGATTACAATTTAACTGATTTATAAAGCCAGATGAGTAGAGGTGATTTGATGTAAGGGTATAACAGCAGCAACCTTCCTGGGATTTGAAATCAAGGCTTTTCTCCCCTCTGTACACAACGGGAATACATTTACTTTTATTTAGCAGATGCTTTCATCGACATACAACTGCAGGGCCAGACAGTCCCTTGAGCAGCTAGGGGTTAAAGACTTTATTCAAGGGTCCAAGGATGATGCCACTGTGCCGGTCATGGGATTCAAACCAGCGACCTCATTGGCCAGTCTCTTGTGAAAAAGGGTGCCCACGTGAAGAAACGTGTCGACGTTGACCTTTTCCCACCGCCCACATTGTTGTGCTTGTAACTCTGCGGGGGGGGGGGTCTTTTGGGTCCGCAAGCTTTGGATTCCCCGTCTGCGGACAGAAGCCCCCCGATCAAAGGACTGCTTCACTCTGCCCTAAAGGCTGAAAGCTGACTAATCCTGAAATGAAGCTTGTGTCATCCCCCTCCCCATAAAAGACGCCCTATCAGCACCCAGATCTCAAAGCCTCCAGGCCCAAGCTGCTTAAATCTCAATCGGGCATCTTCTTGCCCCGTAAAGCCCCGTAGTTTTAGCGGCCCTTCGTCTTGGGGGGGGGGGGCATGGCGTAAACAGAGAGCAGCTGCTGGCTTCCAAACACCTCTCAAAGCTCTAGGCACGTAAAATATTTCAAGCTCTAAACCCGCCCCCCAGATTTACACAGTTTGTACTGGGAAAAACAAAAACTGGAGATCTGTTTCTGGGGCTGTATCCAAAGCACTGCGCCAGTGTGCATCCGCCGTCGCAGTGCAGTCGCCGAAGGCGTCAGGCCCTCTGCTGGCTCCCCGCAGGAACTGTGGCGTCACTCGGCCGCTTATAAGCCCCTGCTTCCTGTTTTACCTCCGCTGGCCGGATGCATCCGGAAAGGGGGGTGTGAGCGCCATGCTGAAAGGCGCTACCTCCAGGCTGCATGTCCGCTACAGAGTGCAGTGGGGGGGGGGGGTTGGGGACAGGAGGAGAGGCTCTGCGGATGCAGTCACGGCAGGGGGGGGGTTGTGGCAGATCGATTCCCGCCGCAGGGATTCTGTTACTTCCTGTGACCTCTGCAGGGGCAGCTGTCCCCTGCCAGAGAGGGCGCCCGCTTACATGCAACCAGCCCCCCCCCCAGGGCTTAGGTTAGCATCCCAGACCACGCCCCCATTACCTTCTTCCACACTGGAGTTGGCGGGTCTGAGAGGGTGGATGGGACCCAAGTCATTTCCATGGCCTACATCCAAGCCAGAATCTTCACCAGGGCTATCTGTCGAGGTACAGCTGATACTACATAGCCTTATTTATTTACCAGAGACTTTCATGCAAAGCAGAATACTTTTTTTTTTTGAGAAAGCAGGCTCAGACAGTCTCTGAAACAGTTGCGGGTTAAGGGTCTTGCTCAGGGGCCTAATGGTGAATGACTCTGCCGACTCGGGTATTCAAGCCAGCAACCTAACCCTAACCCTGCCACGTCCCGTCCCCATACCGCACATGCCCAATGAAACCTTGACCGCATGGCGGAATTCACACCTTCATTTATGACACTATATTAATACCTACATAGAGTACCATGCAGACCCAATGGTCTATGGTCAACACCCACTTTACGTCTCAATGCTGTCGGTGCTGGTCCCCATCTTCGAGTAAATACATACGGACAACATCTCTAAACACGCGGAGACGCCCTTTTCTCATGACTGACGTGTGAGGGGCCCCGTGTTTGAGGTCAGGCCGGGGCCCCAACTCCCACTTTCTAGGATTAGCAGAAGCATGTTGCTGTTCCTGTTCAGATGAGGTGAAGGTTTGAAGAATGTCAGACCCCAGATTAAAAAAATACGACATCTGTTTTTTTTGGGAAGGGGGGTGTTTAGGGTTTCTCACTATGTGCCAAATGTCTGTTTCTCTTTTGGTAGCCAATTAACACTTCTGCCGGCCACAGCCAACACACACACACACAGAGGCAAATGCACGTGCAGACGGATGTGCGCGCACAAAGACACATGCATGCACAGAATGGTGTGCACACATGCATGCATAGACAGATGTGCACACACATATGCAGACAGATGTGTACATGCCAAGGCACACGCACAGACAGATGCAAACACGGAGACACATGTTCGCACAGACAGATGTGCACACGCGGAGGCACCCACTGAAGGTAATGCCCTGATCAACATGCTAGCCAGGCCTGATTTCTAAAGAAATAAGATCCTTTTCTGTTGGGAGTTCTGGAGTGAAAAATAGCTTTCGTGATGAGAAGCTGGTGGAATAAATGACTTTGACAGACTGAAACATGCGCAGAGTGCAGACCGCCTGGTCTGGCCCGTTGATCAGAACTATAGTGGGCCCCCCCCCTTGCCATTTCAGTGGGAGAGGGGGGGTCTCTTTATAAGTCCCTTTTCTCTTTGTTGCAGTGTAATTACTCCTGCTAATCAGGGCACATTGTGGTTCCACTTCCGCTCAAGACCCACCCCCCCTAAGGGACACAAAGAATCAGCCTCTTCTCGAGCCGGAATTGGGGATGGGCGGAGGGGAGGGGGCGGAGAAGAACCAGGGAGGACAGAGAGAGGCAGACGGAGGTGCTGGAATAAATGGGATTTTTCTTTCTAATGTACTTCCACCGTACATTAGATATAATATTAGAAACTGGCTGTAATAATTGGGGATTTAGCTGTGCCCCCCACGCCGCATGAAAGGGCCTTTATGCCACTGCCTATCACGCGTCACTTTGAGACAAAGCTCCCTTTGCCTGGCGTCGCTGGAGCAACACCAGGCCACTTCCCGGCCCCGAGGCCCGGCCGATGGCGGGACCTTCCCCCCCCCCTACACCGCTCTCTGTGCCGGGACTTTGCAGACCGCAGGGGATCGATTATCTCCCCACTGTCACTACAAGCAGGGCTGCCTCAGGGGGGATTTAGCATCGCCACGGGTGATTGGCCGTCACACGTGTGGCCGAAATGCTGACGGCGCCGGGGGTGGCTTGACCTGCTCGGTGGGGAGGGGGTTTAATAGGGGCTCGTTCTTGGACTGAGATGTCAGCTGACTTGGGACATTCCGTCATACTGATTTGTCACAGCGATGGCAGATTTTCTAAAAAAGGGCAATTGAATGGGCGGGGGGGGGGGTATTATGCACCTCAAACTGCCTACTCATGTGACATCATCATCAAGGGGGTGACTTCCTGTGGCCATGGGTGGCGGGACACGTCTGAACTGAGGATGTGCATAAACTCATGTCCACTAGACTGTTTTCCTTCATAGATCTCAGCTTGAAAAAAAAGAAAAAAATGTGAATATAAATCAGGCTTTTATTAATAAAGTTTTAGCAGTTTGTATTAAATTATTTGTGGGTAATTTTTTCCATAACTGTTCATCACTGCATCCTTAATGATGCCTGTGTAGTATAGAGAGCTGGGGGTGATATATATACCCCCTCCGCAGTGTTTAATTTGGAATCATTCATCCCTCCAATAAATAGACCTTTTGTATTTTATTATTATTATTATTAAGCTTTATCCACCCCCAATATAGAACTCTCTCTTATTACCAAGTAGTGCCCCCCATGCCTGGGGCTCAGTGAACTTGGCAGCAGTACCAACAGCAGACATCCATGAATGGGATTCTATAGCATCTCCATGAAACAAGCCCAGGAAGATAGTGAGAGATAGTCAACAGGCCTAATAATTACAGAACTAAAGTACAGTAGGAGGTATTTTGGGAACTGGGGCCCAAGCCCTTGACATTTTACAGCTGAGAGCTGTTGAAAGCCATATCATTATGTTGTCTTCAGCCCTTCATGCTGAGGATAGAAGGGATGTTCTGCAGCTTAGGAGGTCATTAATTATCATTAATTCCCGGTTAAGAAAGGCACAGCCAGAGAAGGTAGAAAGACCCTGGCAAGCTTGTGAATCGCACCAAATGGTTCCTCTTCCATTACATCTATTTCTACAGAACCCAGCATCGAGACATTTTCACCTCTGCCTTCGGTGGACTCGATGTTTCCCTCCTTCACCGATGCCCCTGAAGACACCGACATCCTCTCCCCCACCGACACTACCACAGTGGGGAACCCCAGTTCCCCGCGGGTCGTCCACCATGGCCTGAGCGAGAACCTCATCCCCATCTACTGCTCCATCCTGGCCGCTGTGGTCGTGGGCTTGGTGGCCTTCATTGTCTTCAAGAGGTGAGGCTATGAGCGGGAAAGCTTGGCTTGTGCCAGGGGTTAGGGCTTAGGGGAGCAAAGGTTCAAGGATCGTAGAGGTATGAGAGCAGAGGGTCTGTCTAAGGGGGAGGGTCATTTACGAGGGAAAAGGGAGCCAAGGTAGAAGGACAGAAGGATTTACAACTGGCATGACCAAGGGCATGAGAAAGATGGAGGCAGGAACTACGAGGTACTCATATGGAGCATCAGTGGCTGAGGTGGTAGATGGTGGGTTTCTCTCACATAGACAAAAAGCACAAACTTCTCATGAGTTGACAAGGTTTCCTTCCAGATGCCATTTTAGTTTTTGGTTTTGAATCCCAACACCGATCAACCGCTGGTCTTTATCGCCGATCAGAGTGTTTACACTGATCGCCCATCCTGCTAACGTGTTACACATTAAATCATGGTTTGTGAGGGTTAGGATTCAGGACAGTAGAATGGCAGCGGTACTCTGAGTGCCTCTAAGTGATGTGTGAGAAGACTGTGGCAATTTGTAACTGTGATTCAGGTTGCTGTGATTTTTTTCATCTATGTGGTACTTGGGCCAAGATGTCTCGGAACCACTGTCCTAATGGACTAGCTGAACCCGAATCTGATGGCCATCTTCCTTCTCCCTGACAACAACGGGAGGCACAGGTGGAACAGCTGCAAGCAGAACAAACAGGCGGCCAGCAACCGCAGCGTGAGCCAGACCGCGTCCGCCGAGGGCGAGAAGCTGCACAGTGACAGCGGCATCTCCGTGGACAGCCAGAGCCTACAGGAGCAGCAGCAGCAGGCGCAGACCCCCACCCAGGGGCTGCCGCACACAGGTGGGCCAGCGTAGCCTGCCCCCCCGCACCACCGTCACGCCGTTACCTCAGGTCCTGAATACGATCCGTACGGCCATAGCAACTACCCCGCTCACATAACTGACGACGACAGGCAGAACTCTGGATCATGAAGGGGGGGGGGCGTTTGTGTGTGAGGGAACCTCCATAGCAGCTTTTAACAGAAATAGCAATGGTCTGTTTTGGGGGAATCGGGAATGCCGGGAAGTCTTTTCCCAGCTATTTTGCAGGAGATGGGTGCCTTCTGCAAGTGCCTTAAATGCATTAACACTAGCATTCTATACTTGCCATAAATGCATTAGCATTAGCGTTCTATAAGAGCCAAAATGCATTAGCATTAGCATTCTGTAGGTGCCAAAATGCATTAGCATTCTATAGGTGCCATAAATAAGGGTTTCTCTGGGAATCGTGACATGAGGACTCTCGACGCCTGTTCCTCTTTTGTGTATGATGTTGAGAAACCACCTACCCTTACTCCCGCCTCCTCCTCCCGTGTGCCTTCAGTTCATCCGTGACCCAGTCCCTCCCTTTCTCTCCCGCTGGGTTTTCCGCCCATCAGTTAGGGGCAGGGCTGGGAATTCTCATTCCCACCCCCCCACCCCTT
>JAOYFF010000060.1:64062-95602 GCA_025773925.1 Cryptomyrus ogoouensis
TTTCTTTTTAATCCTAACGATTTAGAGTCCGGCTGGCAGCAGTTCAGAATTCGCCGCGTGTGACGAGAACCAGCTCATTCACCCAACTCTTTGCCATTGTACGGCTCCCTCTTAGTGTTCTACCCCGACGAGCGGTGCGATCTCATTGGCCCGCCTCGCTGAAATCCACTGGCTGCCCTCAGGGCCTTGTTAGCAGGTGCTTCGGTGATCAAGCACAAACACGACATGCTCATGTAAACCAAGTAAACAGGGTTCAGCGGGTGCGTTCGGATGGATGCTTATGGCATTGGTGCCATCTGCTTCTGGACGACGCATTAAGCACTGCTGGACATGCAAAGAGCATCCTGCTAATGTTCGAGTGCACTCCCTGTCATCTTAAACACGTCTGCAGGGCATAAACAGGTGTGATAAATCACCCCTTAATGGCTCAAATCGTTAGCGGCACACGCTAAACGTATTACCCTTGCAGTAGGTGTTTCTGTGATGCTGTTCTGTGACGGTGGGAAAATAAAGAAATGCAGGGCTTGGTCTCCAAGCCTGCCAGATCATGTGCTCTATCTGTAATCTTTCCAGCAGAGCAAGGCTGGGCGCTCAAAACTAAAAAGCTTGTCTCTTCCACGCCATTTAAGTCATCTTTGGGCTGTTGCATCAAGAGGGTTTATCATACACAGGCCTGGCAGACCCAAATAATAAATAGCTCAGTCACGGCAAACCCATTCCCCCCCAAGCCTTAAATAGCGACTGAGTCGTGTCTTGTTTTGATGGCGCATGCCGCCCTTATGGGACACTCATGTGAACATGACAAGGCGAGGCAAGTTCTCGCAAATTTGCATTTGCTGAAATTTGCCTCCTGGGTTCATGTGTGGGCAAGGAATAGCCAGCAGTGCCCCCCCAGTTCGAAACACTTCTGAATAGTTTACAAAACCTGCTACTTTGTTGCTTTCTCAGTGGGACAGAGAATCTGTTTGCTATACGTACCCTGCAAGGTGCTCAGGACTGTGGAAGTCACCTGTTTAGTCACAGCATCAACATGTTGGCTTTCTCCACCAGCAAAGTGTGGAATCTTGAGGCCTCAGGTTAGTGTGAAAGCGAATTCCTCTGCGTGTCTGGCGACAGAGGTCGGTGCCCCGGGGGGACAGGGGCGTTCTCAGCGGGATCAACCAAAACAAGCCACTCTGCCCTTATCAATTCCATCGTTATCTTGTTTTTTTTTTTTTTCAAATCCTGGAAAAAACAGCACAAAAATATTTTCGAAGAGCCTCGAGCAAAAGGGAGAGACATCCACTCACACCCCACTAAGAACAGCTTAAGGCAGGCCTTGAAGAACCGGTTTGGAGGAGGGCCTTATGGCCGAGTGCCTGCTCCAAATGTGGTGCATCGGGACTTAGGCTCAAACAATCATAAAAGACTAACCTGCCGTGACAGTGATTTTATTCCAGACCTTAAAATCCAGTCCCATTTAACATAGCCTGCTATTAACCTGAAATTTATGTAGTACGTTCGTCTAACCACTCGTATTCCGTAGCCGCTTATCCAGTCCTGGGGCACCGAGAGCCTGGAGCCGGTCCCAAGAGTTCTGAATAATAAAGTGATTCCATAATGAGCTGATGATTCTGTGCGGTTCAGCCATAATGCAAACTCGCTATATGAGACCTTACTATTGATGATGCATCTCTGCAATGACAGACGAGAAGCAGAGGTCAAGCAATCATGTTTCCAATGATAGTCTGCAGATTCTCATTAGAAGGAATATAGTACATCAAACACTATTAGGATACTAAAAATACTTTATAAAAAGTATTGTTTGTGCAATAGCAGTTAATAACAGTGAGTCATTACTTTCCACGCAGACACTCATAGTCGTGTTTTTATTCAATTTTGTAAACGTAAACTTCCGTAAATAAACTGTTATCCCACAATGCACCACAGAACTCATCCGTCATGTCGACCAATAAGAATCGTTGCTTGGCCGTGGCTTTGGATTTACACTTTCCGTGTCCTTCATTATCTCCACTGTGTAAAACTAGCCACTTATGAAATAAATAAGCCTGGACGGACGTGCAGGATGGACGAAGTGTAACGCAAAAGCCACCTTTTCATGCCACCGGGGGGGTCTGGAGATGGCGAGCAGAATGTAGTGTGACGGCGTGAAACATCACGAGTGACTTTCACGAAGAGTCTGACCGGCGTGATTAACGGCGTGCAAACGAGAGAGTGGACGGCGACACCGAATCGCCTTTCGCAAACCACTGCATTCTTGCACCGGCTGGCTTGTACAATGAAAGAAAAAAACACAAAAAAACATGCTTATAAATGAGCAAAGACAGGGCTGGGAATCGCTCCTCCGCTAGAGCTGCTGCATTCCAGCACCGTTCCCATGGTGTTTCTCAATTGACAACAGATTGGCTCGGTGGGAAACGGCTCGTTTGTCTTCTTGCTTAAGTAATGACTTCAGTCGGGCAATTCGGGCTCACGGGGCCCATGGATCCATGTGGGTTGGTGCGGGACCCTGTCCCCCACCCCTCCCTCCCATTCTCCTTTGACTTCGTTTGGTTCCTTTTGGTGCCGTTTCTAAGGGCCAGTAGACTGATTGTTTACTGGTTTTAGATGGAGCCTCTGGAGTCGCCAAATTGATTTCAGAAACTAGCCTAAGTTGCTTAGGTAGAAAAAAAAAGTATCTGTGCCAAAATCTGATAAAAAAGCATCCCTAGGGATGAAGTAGATACTTTTTATCTGAATATAAGGTTTTAACCCCCTCCACCGAATTCTACACTTTTGGTTCTCGTTAAGCAGCCCACTGACTAATACCTGGTGACTTAACAATAAGACGTATGTTTATATAACTAACCACTGACAACCTCTTTCTGCAGTGGTGATGGTCGACGGGAGCCCCGGCTTTGCCTTGCCCCCCCACAAGAGCGAGGAGCTTGAGCAGCTCCTGGGGGGTGACAGGGGTGACGGGACGGACGACGAGACGGACTGGCGCAGTCTGGCGAGCCTCCTCGGCTACCAGGAGGAGCACATCGCCGCCTTCGGCCAGGAGGAGAGGCCAGTGCGGGCCCTGCTCTCCCACTGGGCCGGGATGGACAGCGCCAGTTTGGAGGCCCTGTGTGCCGCCTTGCGTAAGATGGACCGCGGGGACATCGCCCAGGGGCTCAGTCTCCACCCCGATGCAGACCCCTCTGCTACCTCAGCCGTGTGAGACGTTATCTGCTTTGGCTACCAGAAGACGTTTCGTTGATGGAGGATGTAGCTTAACATGTCATTTCTCTTCAATTCCTGCAAATTGTTTTAAAGACAGGTCAACGGTTCATCGTGAACAACTGTTCGCCCGCTCAGAGATTGTGTCCATTGGCGCCATTTGCAGTCTTCCCTGGACACAACATGGGCCTCAACCCCCCTTGCTACCGTAGCATCAGCCATAATTGGGGCTCTTTCCCAACATTCTTCACCATCCCAACTCTAGCAAGTAGCTTGTCCTCCAAAGAACCCATCTCCGATGGCACTGACTGTACCTACAAACCCAAATGTCCCTCACTTCCAACTCCTTCCATAATCAACAGCCAGGCTTCCATCGGCATGGGTCAAACTGGGCCACATGACCTTTTGTTTACTTCTTCTGCGCTTTGAGGTGGCCTGTTTTCTCACCCCATTTCCCTTATAAGCCCCAACCACTAGAAAATGCTCCCTTTCCTAAACGGATCTTCTTAATGGACAAATTAATTTTATTGTACAACTTGTGTGTCTAGTTGCTACATCTGATGTTTGTATCTTTTTTTTTTCTCGTGACATAAACCAAAAAGCTCCTCATTAGCCACATTTTGTAAACTGATGTATTCTAAGAGGGGTATTAGGTTAGCTCTTGTAGAACTACAAAGGCAGGGTTGACGCATTCCAACCGCTGTCAATCACTGTTGTGCCACATTTGATGGTCTCAACTGTCTCTGAGAGGTAGGATCTTGGAATGGATTGGATCATGGAATGGATCTTGGGGGATTCTTGAAGGTATTTGTATCTTGAAGGCCATCAACGCAAATCTCTCCCATTTATAGACCAATGCTTTTCAGTATTCTGCAGTTTTTCCAGGGTTTTATGGGTTGAATATGCAAAACATTGAAGTAAACCATGCTGTGGTACCCAGTTCATCAAGGATGGCTGGATGCAGAGAATGGTTTGTATCAGCAGAGCTGAGGGCAGCTGAGCCTGCAGAGAGTGACCCAGAGCACGTCCCGACAAATGCGGACACGTGTACAATCGTAAAAGACTCGAAACCAGAAGTATTCCACAGATTCCCGTTAGACGTACTGAAAATAACCGTTTCACTCTTGCACTGTTACACTTAAACCATTTTAGGGATTTACCAGATGTTGCATGACTACCGAAACAGATAAATCTTAATATAATCTTAACAGACAGGTGGGGCTGGTTTTGTCCCAGGAATACTGCACATAGAGCATATTTCTCTTGCATATTACAGCAAGCAGCATTTCTCAGCACCATTACAGAGTTTAGAGGTTTAGAATAAGAGTATTTTCTGTATACAGGACCGACTTTATAAAGAAAATGATTATCCTTTATTTATATACAGCAAAAGTATATAAGTCAAATGTACTACACATTTTCACAGTTATCACACTGAGACTTTGCCATTATACTCAAAAATCAGGTTGGGATCCAGGACTTATTTCTCAGGGTTTGTTGTGTGTGCATGCGTGTGTGTGTGCTCTAGCGCTTCGTCGTGCCTGTACGGAGAACCGGGAAGCTGAGAGGGTCAAGGAGACTCCAGATTTGGCATGGTGTCAGTCGTTACGCTTAGGAAACTGACACCGAGGGCAGAAGCACTCTGCCGCAGTAGTCTGACTGACTCAGGCCCATCAGGAGAAGCTTGGTGGGGTGTACTATGTACCAGGAGGCCACAGCATGCTGTCATCAGCGCCCCCTGATGGTAGGAAATGGGTACTGAAAGCGGGATGTAACGGTGCATTTTTGCAAAAGCCTTTTTCCTCGTGCTGCCTGTGTACCAGCATGCCGGAATCCATCAGCATGTCCTCAGATGCTGGTCACAGCTGCTCTCTCTCCACGATCTGGGACTCCTCGCGTCCGCGCAGCGTGTCAATGCCGTTAATTCCCTGGAATGTTCCCGGTGGCTGTGGAGTGGTGTGGATGTACGACACGACATATTCATTGTGAGGATCTACAAGACAGTAAAGTTCCAAACACTGCATACACACCCCTGTATATATGGAAATACCCCAAATGAGCTCTTTATTTGGAATACTTGTCTGTCGTGTTTGATTTTATATATATATTTTTTACTTTGTTACGGCTTTATTTCGATTATAGAATACTTTTTAAAATGGTTATTCTACAAGACTGATTTATAGCACTTATTAGTGTAAATACGTATATATTCTGAAGCACATAATACCTAAACAAGTGCCTGGTATTTGTGTCAGCTCTTCTTCAGTGTTTTTTTTTTTTAATAAATCTGTTTTTTTGTTGAGGTTTGCTTGTTGAAGATGTAGGACACCTTCCTGTACAATGTTGACCGAGCCATAGCCTTACTGGTGCTCTAGGGTCAAATGCCGACAGTACCCCCCCCCCCCCGTGCCTCTCAGGACGTGTAACAGCAATTTCACATTCCCATAAAACACAGCTTCAATCACCCAGAATCCTCTGCGGCGAGCGGAGGCCACGCCGTTCCGGTCGGCCCACTGCTGCCACTGTCACTGGTACTGTCACAGCTTTCAAACAGCCAAACTGCCGGATGCCTTTCTCCTAGTCTCACTGCACCGTTTCCCCCGGCAACTACATGGACCCGTCGTCACAACATCTGTTTTGCAGTGTCCTATTACTAACATTTTTATCCTCTTGTGTCCACTAATATATGTAATTGTTTGGTAACTCGAGTGTCATCGATGGAAAATAGAACATATCTGCCTTTCCCATGTTCTTCCACAGCAGTATTAGCGCTTGAGCTCGCTGCGCTGGACAGACCGATGCGGAGGGAGCAGTTTAGGGATTGTCATGGGGAACAGAATGTCAAGTTAGGGCAGAAGGCATCTTCGGGCAAAAGGTCAGGTGTCACATGACTCTGCTGGATGCAGTTCCGTTTGGCAGCATAGTGAATACATCTAGCACCTGCTATATAGGAATGTAGCATTCTGCTGTACATCCTATGTGACTGTGCTCTACAGGCCTGTAGCCTATGTAAATCATGCCCGCGTGACTGTGTCCTACTGGCCTGCAGCCCTGTGTAAAATGTACGTGTGTGACTGTGCTCTACAGGCCTGTAACCCTATGTAAAACCTACCTGTGTGACTGTGCCCTACTGGCCTGTAGCCCTGTGTAAAACATACCTGTATGACTGTGCTCTACAGGCCTGTAGCCCTGTGTAAAATTTACCTGTGTGACTGTGCACTACTGGCCTGTAGCCCTGTGTAAAACATACCCGTGCAACTGTGCTCTACAGGCCTGTAGCCCTTTGTAAAACATACCTGTGCAACTGTGCTCTACAGGCCTGTAACCCTGTGTAAAATGAGGATAGTTTATAGGCATCACTGTGCCACCCCTACCATCCCCCACCCCCCCACTGTTCTGGGGGGAGGAGTGGGGGTTGACTGGTATTCAGAGCTCCAGGAATAAAAGATTTGAAGAGGAATGTTCTCTGTACCTAGGCCTAGGAATAATGAATTATGTATTATCCTAATGTAAAATGACAAGAGATGCACAGTTAACCACTGAAAAATTAAAACGTAAAATGACAAAGCCAAACTGCCTCGTCATCCTGAAAGAAGATACCCTCTGACAGAATGTCATACATGAAATGAGCAAGGCCTCGAAAGGGGCAGCTGAATTAACAAAAAATTCTCAGCATAACACATGCAGGGTGTGGACCTGCCCATCAACTGAAAGACGACCATCGCGACAAAAGTGCCATGATTAGACAGGGTGATTTCTCACCTTGAAATTACTCAAAAGAGTTTACGCTCACCACAGCAGCGGTTAAGGAACCGTGACACGCTGGAAACACTGGAAAGTTTGACAAACACCCTCACCCATCTACCCAGTTGGTAATTCATCCATGAAATATTATTCATATTTATATTATATTATATTTATATTATAAAGAAATATTATTTCATCAGTGCAGTCTGTATATTCAATGCAATCTGTATAGTTAATGCAGTATTCAGTGTAGTATTCAGTGCAATATTCAGTGCAATATTCAGTGCAATTTGTATATTTTTAATATATTTTATTACTCTTTTTATGCCTCACATTGAGTCGAATTGCATTTTCAATTTCGTTGTCCAAGTGACAGTGACAATAAACATCACCTTTATCTTTAAATATTTGTTAGAATGTGGGAGCTCTATATCAAATCCCTACCCAGATAGGGGCTTGATGGTCCCTTTCTGCTCCAATCTGCCCACCACCCACCTTTAATAACAAAATAATAAACGTTTAGACATTTGGTTCGCCGTTTTTCTTATTCGGAGTCAGGCTAGCAGGAAAATAACCAACAGGGACGGAAACCCCACGGGAGACTGCCAGACGCAGACATGCGAGTTCGACCCGACGATAAAGCTACTTTATCAAGACACAGACCAAATGATGAAAAAATGTGGCGATGAAATGCTTATCTGAGATTAATGGAGGCAAATGAGCCTGCCTATCCGCAGTTAGCAGGACATTAGTAGGAAAAGCCAGTTGACGTTATGCCATTAAAAATTATATCGGAATTCATATAGGAATAGGGATTCCACACACTCTTGGAATTGGAAGCCTTTTAAAAATGTAAGTTTTAATTTTCAAGCACTCTTGTCAGATTCTGATGGACGGTACAGTTTTAACTCGACGCCAATAGTAGAATTGCTTGCCAAGCTGTTTAGGCTTTATAAACAAGCTGTATAAACAAAACGTGAACATATACTTCTACATATATATCAGGGGCCTCCTTCGCCTTCTGGAGTGGGGAGGTCCAGATTTACTAAAACTCTAACTTCTTCGGGCCACGCAGCATTGGCGAGGAGAAGGGGATATTTCTGGAACCCTTTTTTTTACGGTGCCTTTCTGAGCGGCGTCGAGCCGTGGAGACTCAGCGCGGAGGGCGTAGGGACCAGGAGTGTCGGATGTCAGCACTGAGCGGCGTAACAGGAGACTGACCTCCCTGACACGTACCTTTAAGTAACACCTAGATGTAAATTTTTCCCACTGTCTTTAGTAGCTGACGATAAATTTCACAATCTTCACGTCAATCTGTTACTAAATCTGTTTCTAGTCAGTTGACGTTAAGCCATTTCAGGCCAACAGTGTTGGGAAGGGCGGTATAAGACAATTTATCGACTTTGGATTTATTTGGTTTCTTGTTGCAAGAACAGCATGGACTATTCCTTCAGAGATTAATCAGGCCATTAACAGGAACACAGGCTGGGGTGGGCGAGTCCCCAGATGTGAATTCCAGCGAAGACACTCAGCACCCCATTTGCCCAGTAAAACAACCGGTGAAATCCACACAAGATTATAGGGAAACCATTCCTCAGATTCATTAGAAGGAAAAGGCAGCTCAGAGGATGGTTCGGGGGGGGCATTCTGGAGAAGTCTAAAAGAAGAGAACCCACGTTAGTCCATAAAGTGTGGGAGGGGCCAGCAACACACCCACCCCAACAAGCTCAGCTGTTTGTGCTGCTTCACTTGAAGGTTCCTTGAAAGCCCAAGGGCTGTTACTATCCCATGGGGCGGCTGATGCACGCCTCAACTCATTTGAAACAAATCAATGTGGTTAAATACAGAGGGACTCCAACTGAGACCGAATATAGAAGCCATTAAACATCGATCGCATGATATTTCAGAAAACCCTCATTACCGAGGCTCAGGTACGCACGTTTCCTGGCGCAAGCTTTCAAAGGCCAGCCAGGGAGTAAGCAAGTCCGTCAGTGCCGGCCAGCTGCAGGGGCCGCGTTTGATCCCCTCGCACCCAGGATCTGAGAGGTCCGGTGTATAGGAGGTCGATTTACGAAAGGCGCCGTGAGCACAGAATGGAGGGACGGGGTGAGACACTAACTTCACAAACCCCAATTAAGTAGAATTGAAGCTGGCGGGCTAGACTGAACTGAATAAGAGCCAGCAGACACACACACACACACACTGTGAGTAACATGCCAAAGATCTGTAAAAAATCTAAACTGCTACAGTGTCCCATCTCTGCCAGCCCCATTTGCCCCCCCCTCCAAATTGCGGCGACAGTCCCACTCCAATGGCCAGCCAACCGCCTCACACCAAATCCACACCATCCCGCTTGATCTGACCAAGGCCCCTCCTTAAGCGTCATTAATGACAACCACAGTGCATTACGCAAATTGCTCCAGTGCTCTAAGC
The DNA here is from genome assembly GCA_025773925.1 of Cryptomyrus ogoouensis. Taxonomy (NCBI): domain Eukaryota; kingdom Metazoa; phylum Chordata; class Actinopteri; order Osteoglossiformes; family Mormyridae; genus Cryptomyrus; species Cryptomyrus ogoouensis. The sequence goes on from JAOYFF010000060.1 coordinate 73,444, forward strand.
AGCACTGTCTCCGGGTGGCTGGGACACCGACTGACCGCAGAGGCATGCAAGCAGCATGCGCTAAAATATTACACGTTTCCCATTTGGTTGATGACAGCCTGGGCACGGGGTGCAAGTGGTCAGCAGGACTATGGAGCATCGACCCAACATCAATCACATCGGCGTTTCATGGCTACGCGATGGATGGAAGATGGAAAACAGTGTACAGCTAATTGTTAGACAACATATTCACTGTCCCTTCCAGGAGGTTTTTGGGGGTAACGGCCAAGGTCAGAGAACAAGCCCCTATACACACCTGTAATTAATTATCAAGATTATATATATATATATATATAAAGATATAAAGGATAAAGCAAGCTTGCTTCCTAATGTGCAGTAGTAAGTGCTGATTAACGAACATACAGTAGGAAGCTTGTCATTAAACATTTCTGTCAACACAACCCCAGTGCCGCATTAATGTGGCCAAAGGTCCCTGGGATATGTGAGGTTTCAGAGGACACCCACTACTCTTTCTGGTGTAGTTATTTACTAGGGGTGGGGGGAGTGCGAACAAAGATTTTTTTTTTTATATAAAGGGGAACTGTTGCATGGTCCAGATTTTTTGGTCTAGACGTGAAAATATGAGACAAATTTCATCCCGTATTGCTTCGAAATGGAACATAAGACGACTGCCACCTCTAGGTTTGAAATGTAAATAAACAAGATTACTTGAAGCCTCTTTTTAGTGGAGGCCCCTGAGCTTTTGGCCGGGTAAACCCGATGCATTAATGCGTCCCTGCATGCGACTCCCGCTCTTCCGAGATTCCGAGCCGGTGTTGATTCGCTTCCTTGAGCCAACAAACAAACCCTGCGCGCTACACTAGCTAACGGTAATGACAATAGCGGTGTTGAGCGAGAGCTCACTAAAACCAAGAGGGTCGCGTCAAGCTAGGGTTGGAGAATACCCCCCCCACACACACACACACACACACACACACACACACACACACACACACAGACACACACACACTTCCACCTGCCAGAATTTTCTCCACCCCCTCTCACCCGAAGGCCAGAACTCCCAAATCCATCTCAATCCTGCTTGAGGACGTACATAATGCAACTACAGTGCAGTCCCCTTAAAAAGACACAGAGCATCAATCACTCACAGAATAAAAGGAGGGTGGGAGCGATAAACATCTCCTGGGCCTAGTGCCAAAAGACACAAAGCTGCCTGCAGGTACATCTCTCCCAGCGGCCATCGTACCCCCCCCAGAGTGGTACGGAGACCGGCTCTTTAATGAGGCGTACAAATCGATTTTAAGAATGCATTATTGCTGGAGCTTTCCACTAAGCCTATTCAATTGAGAAAATTAAGAGTCTCCATCATTCCGTGATCATCTTTTCTGGGCGCGCATCACTGACAATAAATTGTCTCTGGCAAAACAATACATAAGTGTTTTCTTTTTAAGGATCGGGGGCCCGTGGATGCTCTTCTATCTTATCGAATAAAAAGCTTTAGATAAAATCATTACCTTTTTACAGATTGGGGAAAAGCAGGGGGAAAATGTATCGATGGTTGTGTATGGAGATGCCTAGAGGGTAGGAGCAAGCTGTCGATAGAGTAACAGATGAGGAAATACAAGCACGACCCACTGCACTTACTTATCAGGGTACTCATCTGTTCACAGGAAATAAAAAATGTAATCAGAAATTAAGGAAAAGATCTCATTCAAAGTATGGCACTGGTCTAAATGGGACTGGTCTCTCTCCAGCAGTCCACCCTTGACCTTTTCCAGCAGAATGATCCAATAAAACATGTAATTTTTACGATATGTAGTAATTAGTTTTATTATTTGACTAAAGATTTTTGATTAAATCAAAAGCTCTGCTATTTCACAATGCCATTTACACGAGGGATAACTGCACCCTTAAGTCCTGTTAAGGTCAGCATCTGGAGCCGTAACGAACGATGTAGCCGTGGGGTGTTTAACACTGCAGAAAACCTGCTGAGATCATTAGCGCATTGCCAGATAGCCGGGATTTTTTTTAGGACGTGCTTGTGATTAAAACTTCTGCCGTCGCATGGGGAAATGTGCAATAAAATTAAGGTTCTGTACATAAAATCTAATGAACCATAATCTGTAATATGGCTGTGACAGTGGAGGAGGTGTGTATTCTGTACCTGTTCCTCATCCACAGCTTCCTCACCTGTCTTTCCTGACATCAGCTGGACCTTCTGCTTTTATACTTCAACTGTACACAATTTTTGAGTCTTTGAGTCTGGTTCCTCCCAAGGTTTCTTCCTTCCAGGGAGTTTTTCCTTGCCACTGTCGCCTCTGGCTTGCCCACTGGGGGCTTTGGGCTGGGATAACGTAAAGCGCTTTAAAACAATGATATATTGTGAAAATAAAAATATATTGAAAATAAATTTGAATTGAGTTGAACTTTGGCTCAGTTTCTAACATCTGCCATTGCTTCCCTGGCGTGAACCCCAATGAACAAAAAAGATGGACAGAACTGTATTACTAGCTAAAAAATTTGGTGGCAATAAATTATGAATGCGCACCAGACACACTTGTAAGGAGATCTTATGCTGGTTTTAAATTTTTTAAACTTTATTACTCTTTTAGCTAGCTATTATTGGCGTTTTCCAGTCCATGCATACTGACAAACAAAAAAGATGGACAGATCTATGTTATTAGCTAATAAATTATGAATGCGTAACACACACACACACTTTTAAGGAAGGCTTTTGTTGTTTTTGAAAATTTCTAAATGTTACTAGCTATTATTGGTGTTTTTAGTGCGTGCTGTTTGTGACACGGTGCAATTTCCTGTTAATGTCTGGCTAACTGATGCAGATAAGCAAAGCTAAACACATTCCTCCCCCAGACCCTAACCCGTTTCTGACATCCTCCATGACCTGACCTCCACCCTTGACTGACAACGTCCCATGATTGGCTGTTTCACGCGTTAGTTCTTGCCAGTGATTGGTCGGCTTTTCCACTCCCGTGTCTGTGGCCCTCAATTTTGTTCCTCAAAACCTGCTAAGCTCTTCAAGATAACTAAGCTGTGGGGAGCGGTAAATAAAAATTAAACGGATTGAATCGGATATCGACCAATGCTCCCCCACATCCCCTGTGGTCGTCTGTTGGCCTGCGATTCCACTTTTTCCCCTCAGTTTTCTCCCAAGAGTTCGGCACATCCGGCTTCTGCCGCACGCTTTACTGAAAAGACAGTTCCAGTACATTTAGATTAAGGCAGTTATGGATGACTTCTGAAACCTAAATAATTGATTGTGGTTTTCTTTGAGCCACAGGTGATTTAACAAAAAAAAAAAAAAATTTAATGAGTAATGAGATTTTTTTGGAATCCTCATTGTTGTTTGAACAAGTCTGAGCAAGCATCTCTTGTTGTACTAACTGAATGCAGAGTAAGAATCACACAGATGTATTTTTGTTTTACTGTATTGTACGTTTGTGTTCCTCACAATTACATCTGACCTATGATTTGTATGTTCCAAGATTTTTTTTTCCCTGATATTACTCAATTGTTTGTTGAGGGGTCCAAGGAATTGTTTAAAATTTTGGCAAATTGCCGCTGGCAAGTTGAGGTTTTCTGCTGTTTGATTCCCACCGAAATAAAGAGCAATAAATATAAATCACTTTATGACCACAAGCCTGTAAAAACAGTGATGTATTAAATAAAAATTGAGCTACGTGTATAACTTCTTACAGCATATTCATACAGAGAAATATTTAACAAGCAGGAAATGGCACGAAGCCCTTCTGGGAACTCAAACCAGTAACCTGCAGGGTATCAGGCAGAATCCTTAGTCACTGCTCTTCCCTGGTTTGGCAAACGCTGATGCGGATGATTCAGTGCGGGCATCGGGGGAAGGGAGAGCCAGGCTTCAGCCCGATCTGACAGGCGCTGCTACCCACAGATGAGCTGACCTTGCTAAAAACCACATTGTTCTTCTCCAGTAGAACAAAATTATATTTTTTTTAATGAGTAATGAGATTTTTTGTAATCCTCACTGTTGTTTGAACAAATCTGAGCAAGCATCTCTTGTTGTACTAAATGAATGCAGAGTATGAATCCCACAGATGTATTTTTGTTTTACTGTATTGTACGTTTGTGAGATCAGGGAGCCAGAGCCGAGTTGACGGCAGAAGCAAAAAATGGCAGAAATCGCTGGACAACCATTTTCTATCCGCCGTATGCGCTTTGGGGTTGCTTACTCTGCTTTTGCTAATCTTAGTCTTATTTTTGCCTGAGGGAACCCTTGAGGGGAAACTGAGTAAGGATTTTATTCTTGTAGTCAAGCTATGCTCACAGCTCTGCTCAGAGATAAAACGGTCAATAGCCTAAGTAAGCCAGCACTGCATGTTATCATACATTACTGCTCAGAGACGCGGAGAAAGATGATTGCTTGGCATGTTACTCTTAAGAGCAGAAAGAGCCGATCATCCGACCGACTTGCACCTTTGCGCTGAAACAACATCTGGTTTCCCGTACGAGATACAAGACCACGTGCGGCATTTCGGCCCCTGCGTAGAGTAAAAAAGCCCATCTCGGGAAGCGTGGCTCCCAGAAGCTTCTTTGGCTCCCTCTCCGAAGGGGATGCACCCTCTTCAGTCAAGCCCTCATCCCGTTGACACCTCAGACACCTGCGCGCCACATGTGTAGAACAAGATGGAGCAGGAGGGAGGGGGGAAAGGAACTGGGAATGGAGGTAGAGGATCGCGCCGGTCCAGCGGTGACCGAACACAACAGCTTGTGTTGCTTTAATTCCCGGGTGATGTCATTAGTTTTGGCAGCATGGATATCTGGCTGCCTTTAATTTTGGAGGGCAGGAAAGAAAAAATAAAAAACGGTGACCGCTGTAGAGACGGCGAGGATACAGGGGATGTTTTGGATGCTGCTGGGCAACATGGTGATAGGAAGAACACACTGAGAGACTGTCTTCCACGGGGGGCAGTTACATCTGTTACAAACAGTAGCCATTTTCAGATCATTGGCAGGGAGGTGTTTTGTTCTAGCCTGACCCGCTGGCTTCCTCCATTTCCCCCCCCACTGGACTCAAAATAAAACCCACTGAGAAATGACCAGCACTCCAAACGTTCAGCTCACTGCGGACAGAATCTCCCGGAAGGCCGCTGTTCACGCTCAGGCACGAGCTGCAGGAGGCTGTTAGCCATTTCAGTATAAAGACCGCGGCTGGCGGTGGCGTGATGGTAGACAAACTGGCAGTGTTGGCTGCCAAGAAACTGCCAGAGACGTTCGGTCACGTGACTATGACATCATCTTTTGTGATTTTAATCATTGACTAATTTCAGCTGTTAACATAGGCATAGATTTGCGCACATCTGTATAAGCATTCCTGGGTGTATATGTGAATTCATTCTGTGCAATGTCACTGTCAAATTTTCTAGTCAATATCGCTATTAAGTTGAACAGGCAAAAGGGACCATGTTTTATATGCAATGCATTACCCACACTGTGCCGTTCTTGCAGCCGAAAACCTGCCCCACCATTGCCCACACTAACCGGTGCCTTTGATCTGAACATGAAACGAACGCTTGCAGGTTTTATAGAAACGTAAAATGCTCGCATATGATTATAGGCAATACCTTTGTTTTTATGGGGCCCGCCGCCTTTTTTGGTGGGGGGGCGGGGGTGAGATATGAGCGAGCACCCCACGATGGATAAAAAAAATCACAAACGGTGCAATGCAGGAAGATGGGCCCCGGCTGATAAGCCCCCACGCGTCCCCGCCCATTCCGACTCAGCAACCGCAAGCTATATCGGCTATTAGCGGACCCACCCCCCCATCCCAAAAACAGCAAACGGGCTATGCTTCAGTTATCCAGTCCCTTGCCCTCCCACCTCACACTTTTATCGGTTTTGCCTTATTTTCGGCATCCTCCCCCCCCCACCGCAGTTCACATTTACGGTGTGAAGGAGCGTCAGACCCCTGCATTCAATTTAGGAACCCCAGAGGCACTGAGCGTCCCTTCCCCAGTCCCTGTGCTGATCAGAGAAACATTAAATAAATAAAAAAAAAGCTTTTTACATCAGCTTAACCAGATAAATGGATCCAGGATGCTGGATCTAAGCTTATTAAAACAGTAACGTCAATTCCAATAGCAACATTCAAGACTCACTGCAATAATCTCCGCGTAAATTAATTAAGGCTCTTGTTTCCATTAAAACTAATGTACATATTAATCTAGTTATATGTCTGAGAGGAACATGGTCTATTTGTAGGCACTGATTAACCACGATATATGGCTTTACGATTGAAGAGTAGCACTCGTGTACTTCCTTGGAAAATAACCTAATTTCATCAACCAGTCCAATTTAAATCTTGGCTATTTGTTTCAAAGCTATGGGCTTTGCGCTGGGAGAATGAAAGTCTTTCAATGGTAGAGTGATCAGCCTTGGGGAGATTATTCCTCCAGGTGCGTGTTGTGCAGAAGGTATCGGCCTCTGGGTTCCGTCAACGCTTTTCCTACGCAGGCCTCCAAAATGTTAAAGACCCAAGTTATATGGTGGAGGTTCTCCACTGAGTCACTTGGCCTAATTGTGTTAGGGGTGCCCCTCTTGAGCATAGGGGGGTGAACTCTGGCATTCATTAGCTGCCCTTTTATTCTTAATGCCACCCTGCCACCGAACAGGCTGACCGGCCATGAGGGGGATTGGATATTGCCGGAAAGTTCTTTTTGGCAGATTGAGAATCAGGACAGAATTTTCTTAGTTGAAAAACTCTGACATGAAATCAAATCAAAACAACAAGATCTTTCAAGGCTTGGGTTGCTGCAAATGCACCGTCCCCTAGGGATCGAGTTGCAGCGCCATCCCCCAGGGCATTCTGGGACTGACACCATCGTGAGATAAGAACTGCAGCCAAGTAGGACTTTGAAGTCAGGTTTTATATCAGCATGAGGAATTACATTTTGTGAAGCAGAAAAGGATGATGAAAACCAACACCTGAGGCCATTACAATAAGGCCTGTGGACGTCGATGTTACTGCTTGCGTTAATGATTAAAGCCAGAAATATCTGCAAGTGGTATCAATAAGAGGCATCCCCAAGGGAAAACTGCATTTCCCAGAATGCTTCAGGTGCTTCTTGGGACACCAAATTGCAAACAAGCTTCAAAGAAGGGCCTGAAATGTATTATTCTTTCTGGCCAGTAAAAAAAAAAAAAAAAATCGCTGATGCTGTCTATACTACTCTGTCTTTATGACAATCTTATGCGTAGCTTTAAAGACAAAAGTCCTCCATAAGGCAGCTCATAAACCCGCCTTTAATGGCTGTAGAGACAATCAACCTTCAATAGAAATGTGAAAAGCTGTGTTTTTTTTTTTTAAGAAAAGCCTTAATTGACTTCCACACATGTCGTAGGTGTTCCATTTAATCAATAATTGATGTGACTGCTTTTACAATGCCCAAGTGTCAATGGTAACACCCCATAACTCTTAGGTCCTGTCAGCAGAAGGGCATTGGTGTTCCCTTCTGGTGACTATGTGGTTTAGAGTGCGGCGGTGGAGGTATATCATGGCTACAGAGGTGGAAGCTGGCAGATCAAGGAAAACCATTTCCTTGTTTATGTCTGAAACCACAAAAAAGGCAGGTAAAATTTCCCCATCTATCACATACAATAAGGGCTGACAGAAATTACCGAATTCTAACCGAAAGCCTTTTCACAAAGGCTTTGACTCCCAGATGTCCAAAAGCTGAAGTCAATAGGACATGACAGGTATATTTGTTTAACAGGTGAATACCCCACAGTGACGCTGTGAACTTTACATGTAAGTGATACCATCTGAAAGTGTATTGTCCGGCTAGAATCGCAGAGATAAGCCGTAGCGAAGGGGCTAGCTTACAAGCCAGCATTGAAACGCAATCAAAAGGGACTAGATGACAACTCCATTTCCTGTCCGTCAACCATCTGTTACCGTGGTTACCCTGCAGGCGCAGTCATCTTCATCCGAACACCAGCTGGTCCCGGATCTCTTAAAAGATCTGGATAATTAACTTGATCGGCTTCGCGTGGCTGAAGTTTAAGGATAGCCTTAGACCCATTGTTGTAATAGTATCATCATTAAAGTTTCAAATAAATTATATTAAAGTCAGTATAATTTATCTCCATTACAACCTCATCCAGATCAACGAGTATCTACTCTTTTTCAGATTTGAACAGCTGCTGGTCAGGTGTAGATTACAAAGATCCAAGACATTTCAGGTTCCAGGGCACCTAGAACTGCTGGAACTACATTTTACCTGTTTATCAGGAACACTGAAGATAACTTTATGTGACATGTCAAGCACTGGGGAGAAAAACAGTGAATGTTGGGGGGGGGGGGGGGTTCACAAGTGGCCAGCCTTCAGCCCCTGCATCAGAGCTTAAGATTAGTCACCGTCTCCATTTTCAGGTCATCGCTGACAGTTACTTCAGGGACTGCGCAGGGCATGGAGCCATTGGTTCTGTGGACATCAGATCGCGGGCCGGTCCGTGGACTCCAGGAGCTCACACTGTTGGGCTGAAGGTTAGGGGATGGGTTCTATGCAAGCCTCACATACAGTGAGTCCAGAGTCCCGCACATGACCTTGGCTTGATCGGGTTGCAGCGTTGCAGTGATAGACTTCAAATTATTACCTTTTACGGTAATGGTAATTCTTGTCTTATATGTTCTGTGGAAATACCTAGTTAGCCAAATAAGGTATTCATGCTGATTTGGTTTATCTTTCTCCCAACAAAAAATGCTGTGTTTCTGTTTTGTGCTCCAGTACCCAAGTGGTAAGTCGCCATAATCCTCTGAGCTGAGCTGTTTGTCCGTCTCAGATTTTTGTCCATTTTCCCATGTCCCACCTTAGCATTGATACTGGTGTGATACTGGTCCTGTTCCTGCCACTCCCTGTATCTCTTTAACTTTCTTTGTTCCTCCTCCATGTCGAACACGATTCTGTTCACCATCCCGACCGAAGGGTTTCTCACGGGACGTTTTCTGGCAGGTACTTCATGAATCACTAAAAGATTATTTATAGGGGGAGTCAACTTCAAAGCCACTTCCTTCCCATGTTGGCGGTTGACAGCATGTGTATCGCCTGTATATCCCAGTATCTGCACTGTTTTCCCAATTCTTTTCCAAACGAGAGGCTGGAAACAACTTTGCCCTAATTAAGCACAACCCTATGCTCTTCAGTCACAGGATTCATGCACTCATTGCCTTACAAAGCAAGAACACTTCACCTCCTCTGAGGTGAACATGCAGCTTTATTTGCCATTTGCACAAGTACGAGTACAAGGACACTGGAATGCTTCTGCTCGCATATCCCATCATGCTCTCCTCTAAGACATACATATGTACAGTTGAGAGCAAGTATGGGTTCTGAACACAGGGTCACCTGGTGCATTAACTAAACATATCAATGTGATCAAAAGTTTAGCTACTAAATGGATCTTGATGCAACTACTACTGGAAGGACTCATTCATCTACAGATTATGGAGGTATAATTCAGTATGACTTTGGCATGAGGACGAAGAGGCATTTGGTTTAGGGTTGATGTTGACTTGTAGGCTTCAGTGATGCTTTATAGTAGAAGATAAATGAGAATAAAAGCTTTGACACTAGCCTCTCACCCCATTTCACCTCCCTCTCTCTCTCCGATTTGTTCGGCCAGACCAGATCTGGATGCTATGAACACAATTAAGCTCTGAGTGATGAAATTATATCTCCAGGACCGGTAAATGGAATGGGGGTGGGTAGGGGTCAGGCGGAGGGAGTCCATTCCATCCCCCGGGGGCCTTGGAAAATTCTATTAAATACAGGCCCGTCTATAATGTCCATGTTTCTCCCCCCTTCCATCTCGCTATCAGGCGCTAAGTCTATTGGTGCCTACTGAGAACTAGCAGGAATATACTGGCCTATGACCTCTGACTGGTCACCAGGTTGAGGAGATGATGTAGGAGGAGACCATGGAGATCCACCCTGATGGCCTTCAGTTCTTCTCAGTAGACAATCACTGGGCTGTTGGGGGCCGGTCTCCATTGGTTGGGACAACACAATATGAATTAGGAGGTGCTACTGGATGGAGGAGTTAGCACTGTTAAGGGGTCAAGGGAAGAGATCAAGGGAACATTCCTGTGTGGGCCAACCACACATAATTCCTCTGCCTCAGAGGTTGACCTTTTATTACATGATGCTTGTCTGATTTTCTTCCCGCTTGCCCTCTACAGTTTTCTGTTTTGTCACCGATAAACACTGATGTTGCTGCCTCCTGGAACCTAGAAGGCTATTTATAAGTGACGTACCACCTGAGGTAGCAACCAATTGTAATTGACGTACCTTTTGAATTATTAGCCAATCAAAGTTAATGAGCTTTATGATAGGTGAAATGTTTTTTCAGAGAAGCAGCCAATCATAATACTAGTTTGCTTTTTTGGGAAGTTTGAAAAGGGTATATAAACTGTTGGGTTTCTTTGTTGGGCGTGTCACAACCTTGGGACGGGACCATTCTGTCGCTTTTTGCTTCTATCCTGCTTATTAAAGAAACTTTACCTTATGAAGTCTCACTCTGAATTACTCTCAAGAACCTTAACAAGTACTCAAATAAGGAAGGAGGGTCGTTTTAGTAGTAGTGATAATTTTAGCTTCCGCAGGAGCAAAACAAACCAATGATGTTCTTGAAGATGCCTGTTTCTTTTGGCCTATAATCTACCTTAATAACCATGCTGTTCCTACCAGGCTTAAAGTCTGGTACTACAAGAAAGCTCACTAATGACGAAAAAAAAAATCCACAATGAAGGAGAACTACCTAAGCATCCGAACTTTCCATTCCACACCAAGTGCACTAATATCACCGCATCTTTATGGAGGAATGTTCTGTAACCTACACAAAACACAATACTGTCCTCTCCAGATATTAATTACGCAACAAAGAGGCCACACTGAACAGTCCAGAAATGAATTCTTGTTCTTAACAGAAAATGTCAGGGGTACAGTCAGTTTCGATTCAGCGTGTTGCTAGGACCTCCAGCAGCTCCTGCCTCACCATCCATTTAGGTAATGAACAGCACTAGAGGATTCCTTCATCTCAATGATCTGCACTTTCTTGTAATGGACGGGCTAGACAGCAAAGCAGTAACATAGACCTGCAGCCTTTATACTCCATAAAACACATTATATACGCTCCTCCTGATTTGCTTTTGACCTGAATTTTTGTTCATGGTTCAAAACGCTCGGTGCTAAAGCACTTCAGCGTTTAACGTGAAAAACAAAAGTGGACAACATTGTTTATATCTGCATTATCTTACATCTATCATATTTGCTACCCCCCTCCCCCACCCCATCTATTTATCAATTTTCCATAACTGCTTACCCAGTACAGGGTTCTAATGAGCCTGAGGCCCATTCCAGGAAGAACAAGACACAAGTCAGGGAAATACCTGGATGCAGTACCTGTCCATTACAGAGCACACGATTACACAGACAATCATAAACCAAGAGCAACGCAAAGATACCAATGCACCTGTTTATACAAGAGGATTATGGGAAAAAAGTGGAGCAGCTGAAGGAAACCCGGCACAAACATATGGAGAACTTAAGAAAACGGACATAAAATATATTAGCACATCATTGTTCTGAATCTCTATTCTATGTCAACTGAAAACAGGTTCCACAATCATTACAGCTAATAAACCGTCATTAAACTATTAATTCAAAGCTATGAGGAACATAATGAAAAGTATCATTGCATGTTCTACTTTCCAACGCATTGACAGTGGTCCATTTTAGCTGCCGGATGAAAAGGTTAGAGTCAGCCATGATTACTAGTTTCTAGGGGGTGGGGAGCTGATAGAGACTGCAGCAATCGAAGACACCTTCTACTGGTTAGCCTGAAACGTGACCTGATCTGTTAGAGGAGGCCACTGAAGGGACTAAGTTAAGATCAATGCAAAGTTAGAGACGCCGCCCAGATCAGATTGCTGCAGAGGTGTCAGATGGTAGGAGCCGGTCGCTATTACACTTCCGCAGGCCTGTCAGATATAGAAGACCTCCCCCATGCCGCACAAAGGCCTTTCTGTCAGTTTCATTAATATATGTCAATTTCAGAGACTGAAGGCTACATTCATTACAGCTGTGATTCACATTCATGAAAAAATTTAGATGATGCCTCATTTGCAAATGGCACATCAGCACAATGCTTCTTTTTACAATATATTCCAGGGGGTCCTTGGGACTATTCTGGCAATGATAGGATTTGAACCAGCAACCTTCCGATCCCACACACACAGGCCTAACCCATACAGTAACACATCACCCCTTTTAATAGCTAATTTTAATTTAATTTAATGGTTTAACTCATGCCTGGATGTCGCAAATTTGTGCACATTACTCTTGGTGGTACAACAAATCCCTCCAACGACTGAATCAAATAAAAACAAAAATCCATCTTTACATTCCAGCCCACCCATTAAACCAGTGGAAAATGTGGACTGGTTCCCAGCAGGCTCTGGCCTTCAGACAGAAAAGGTGATACCTTGAGCCTAACATAATATGCGCAATAAAAGCTCACTAAAGGGAAACACTATGGTTGCACCTCCAGCCCCTTCACTCCTCCTGGCGCTCCCAAGGATTCGAAGGTCGCTCCACTTCTCGGAAGAGCCGGCGAAGGGTCACACCGCCACGGCCAACAAACAAAAGATAAACGGATCAGGGACAAGTTTCGATCTCTTCCCCGAAGAGCCACTTTGCGCCGACGGCGGCCTAGAAATTAATAACGGTTAAGGGCAGAAGACTCTGCCCCTCACACCGAGGAACTCGGGAAGACGATGGAGTAACGGAGGTTAGAGAACGCGGCCCCGAGGAATGATGAGCAGTCAGGGGCACCGAGCGGCGCAGCTAATGGGACACTAATAGGCCAGCGCTCTTCAGGGGAGGTGCCGAGGTGCTCGAGTGGCGTAGAGGCGCACGGGAGTCGGATCCCCTCGCAGATTCATCATCAAAGCCTTCAGGAGGGGCGGGACAAATGGGGTCATCTGGCTCGATAGCAACGCATGCGTTAGTCTCTGCGGGCATTCACTGCGACCCCTTGACAGCAGGATTATAGATCAAATCCACTAATCTGTACAATTAAGTACATTTTACATGGAGGCCAGTAATCGTGAAACCAGAGCGACGCAAATGTTTCGTACTTCCTTTGTACCAAGACATTATGCGGGTAACAATGGTGTTCGTCGTGTGAGTAACTAAGCCATCCATCATGCGGGTAACTACGTCACCCAATGTGGGTAGCCATGGCATCTGTCATGCGGGTAACTATGTGTCAAACGGCCTTATTAGGAAGAGACTAGGCCACGATTGTACAGAGGCAACTGGCTCTTGATTAAAGACCAATGGAGCAGCATTTTCTCATCGGTTTAGTTGCTAACGATTCTGTCTGACAGTCTCCCCCCTATTTCAAGGACAAGAGGTGGCATGACAGGAGACATCAGAGAACTTCCAGGTATCAGGCAAAGACTGGAAGGCACGGCCCCAACACAGAGGCAGGAAATCCCCCAGATTCCTCTGACCCAGACAGTAATGGGGGAGCACACAGCCATGTCAAATCCTGGAGTCAGAAGAGCCAGTTTTCATGTGAGGTACAGCCACGACTGTGGACACGATCCAGGTTGAAGGTATGGTGTGTCACCGCATATGGTCCCAGCAACTGCACTGGCCAGGGTAACAGCTCAATGTGCCCCCTCCCCCCCCCCCCGAATGATCAGAGGGAGGCCACAGACGTACCCGTCACATACCGTCACATCATCGAGGAGAAAACTGCAAGCCTAGAATCTTAATCTGGAACATTTTTTGGAGAGTTTTTGGGAGCAGAGGATGCAACTCCTAGGTTTTCAAAACAGCTTATGGTGAAGCTAAAAGTCCAACAGCACAGGGCTTTTCTTTTTTTTAATGCAGTTGCAGCCACTGGCTGAACAGTGAAGTCACCACATTTCCTACAAGGTTGTTGCACTCGCATATTACTTCTGCATCTCGCACACATAGCGAGGCCGCACCAGACGTCCTGCACTTACTGATAACGCGAGATGGAGGGGAGGATAATGCACAGCGGAGAGAGTGGCCTCTGCCAAGGAAATTAACGCAAAGCGCTGAGCATCCCCATTCCCGACTGCTGACGGTGCTGAAAAAGGCAGCGCCGGGGACAGGAGACCACATGCCTGTTGCCACGGCGACACCTCACATGCCCTCACATCTGCCCAAAGGCTTGTGGGAAGAAGCAGGTCGCTACAGCCAGCTTGGTCCCTATTCATCCATGCTGTTTTGAAGAAAACTCACATTAGATAGATAGATAGATAGATAGATAGATAGATAGATAGATAGAAACTCAAATCTCAAATGAAATTGCAGGTTTACAGTAGCACAGTAGCACAATTTATCTATTTAAACAGTAAAAAAGACAATTCTGCCATAATAGACAGTGACAATAAATACACAATAATAACCACGCAAAGAATGTTTTCAACCAAAATGTGTATTTCACCAAGGTAATGTGAGGTAATGTGTTTTGATATACAACTTACCATGAGAAGAGAAATTTAAAGACATCACAAACATGACTTTCTGTCCCCCCACTAATTCTTATCGTACAAGTATCCCACACTCTCCCACCACCGCATGGACGCATTTCAGCAACAGCGCGCATTGCGTACCCCCCCCATCCCCCCGGAACAGCGTGCACGGTGAGAAAAACTTCAGGAGTTTGCAGTTTAGCACTCGGATTTTAACATCGTTCCTCCGAGGTTGTGCCTTCAAAACGAAACTGCAAAAAGGACTTTGCGGACCCCAAAAGACAAACAGGGACCAGCGGATTCTCTCATCCATGCACCGCACGATGCTGGCAATGTTTGCTGAAAGCCCCACGGGCACACACACACATACACACACACACACACACACCACATCACTACTTATGACTTCCAGTCCTCAGCCTCAGCAAACACCCTGCAGATTTTTTAAGCTCTGTCTCTAACCCTTCTATCACTCCATCTGTCTCATTTATGTTAAATGATGTATCAATTATGAAGTGATTATGCATCTGATTGGGGTACGCCTTAATGCGCTAGTCCCTAAAAAGGCATGGCATATCTGGGGCTACACATAAAGAGCCGGGTGTCTGATTGGCCTTCGCCTCAGCTTCCCATCAAGGGCTGACTTACACAGGAGTGCCTGTAATTTTATGGAGTCCCCATTAGCTACAGATGAATGGAGCAGTCTAGAGGCATTGCCAGGAACAAAGTCCCAACCCCCCCCCCCCCCCAAAAAAAAAACCCTCCAGTGCTTCTCTTCATCTTTTTCCTCATTTTGTCCCAAGTGCTGGAACATTCTAGAAGAATAAAATGAAAGAAAATGCCAAAGAAGAAAACGACCGGAGAATTATTGTTGCTTGATAGCTTACAATCGGGTGAAAAGTTCTCCACTTTCCCAAAGGGGGCAAGATGCTTGATGGGGAATTACCTGTCTCTGTTTTTATTTCCAGCCAAGCTAATTATTGAGGGCTTGCCTCATTGATTGAGCCAGCTGTGCCTTGGGAGGAGTCCATGTTGAAAACTTATAACCCCTTGGGAAACATGATCTAACCTTCAAGCACCAAAATAAGGAAGTCCATCACATCATCACTGATGTGTGGAGACCATGTAGGCTTTGCCTTGCGTGTTGAGGCTCCTCAGAATATTCTAGCTATTCTTCTGGAGCTCTAAACCAGAACCACGGATCAGTAGAAAATCATGACTATAAGGTATCGTTGTCATTTCACTTCCTAAGTTTAGGAGGCCTAGATCACCATCACTGTACATCAAAACTTCCTAAGTCCTCAGAGAAGAACAAAGTACCATGTTCTCACTAGCAAGAAACCAAATTTTTGGCATTGTTAAAGACACTTAAGCCGGTTAAGGCTGCCTTTCGAGTGAATGAATGTGACCTGACTACATCACAAACATCCAGGTAATGTTACTGCATGCTCCTTGAACAGACATTACCCAACCTTTGAAGTACAGAATGTTAAAGATTGTGTGTGTGTGTGTGTGTGTTTGTGCGCGTGCGTGTGGGGGGGGGGGGCCCTGGAAATGGTCAAATTCTAGAAATTGGAATTTTTACTGTACACCGTAAATGGTTGCTTAAAGGATAATGAGTACACTACTGGTTTTATATGCATAAATTCTGTTTTATGTACAAAACTTGCAAGCTCCTGTGTGGAGCTCATTTTGGGTACAGTGAAGGAGAGGTAATGATGAAATTAAATGTTCAGCCTGTGATTTTACCAACACATATTTTTAGGATTTAGAACCAAGAGTGTTTCTTGTGTTTCAGATGACCTTCACGGGGGGTATAAGAATGTCGGCTGAGGCAGCTCCTCCTCCTGCCTGCATTGACTTGCTAAACATGTCCAGCTCAAGACAAATCACCACTAACTTGGAACTGAT
The DNA here is from genome assembly GCA_025773925.1 of Cryptomyrus ogoouensis. Classification (NCBI taxonomy): domain Eukaryota; kingdom Metazoa; phylum Chordata; class Actinopteri; order Osteoglossiformes; family Mormyridae; genus Cryptomyrus; species Cryptomyrus ogoouensis. The sequence continues at coordinate 89,918 of JAOYFF010000060.1, forward strand.
TTATCTCAAAGCTAAATCCTTCTTTGATTTCTCTATTTATTTATTTTTTTTAAAACTTTTTTTTATAGGAATGATTTTATATAATTTGGAAGGCAAGCCCTAATGGCTGTTAAAAAGTTAACTTAATTGGCTTAACTGTGCAATAATTGCCTGGGACAAAGCTTAAGAGGTGATATTGATTGATTCCAGCTCTGTGGCTCTGAGTCGAAATGGTCACACTAGCTCATTCCACATGGAGATATTTTTCTGGCTTTATAAGGTTGTGTTTAATACAGCAAGACGGGATCTAGAGTTTTATATCCGGAAGGCTCCCATCCAAGGAGGACGCACTGCCAGTGTGCGGTAACCACACATCGCATGCATGACACACACAGTTTTGAACAACCACAATGTCATTCTCAAACCCACGGGATTCCGCCATAACGGTTCATCGAGTGACGGTCCCAGGACTTGGGACACACTTCATCTTATGACATGTAAGTAAATAAGCTGTCTCCTGGAGGAGATTACCTTGAGTGGACACTGGGATCCTTGCCTCCAAGGCTGACAGAGCTATGCAGCTGTTTCTCTTCACCGCTGACAAGATGGAGACCAAGCTACGGAGGTCCAGCACGTGCAGCTCCCTCATGGTCCCAGTGTACGCACATCCATCAGCCTCGCCACGGACATCTCGTGACGGGTAGAATTCCTGGCATTTCACCCCAACCCACGCCCCCAGGGAACCCGATCACCCCAGGTCATCCTCAATTACCTTTACTTAACTCCATCTCACAGCTTTCCCGTAACGAGAACATCAAACCTCACCGCCTTTCCCTGGCAGATAATCAATCATACAATATAGACGTTTCTATTCAGCTGTAAATTGCCATGAACGCCAACATCAATGGGGTGCCCAACCCCCCAATTCTAATTCGTGTGATCAATTTTTAGCTTGTTAATTGACTTGCAGCATTAGCAAGCCCACTGACCCCTTTTTCAAGTTTTTGGGGCTCACTAGCGGTTCACATTTCTGAATTTGCGACGACGTGGCATGGGAAAATGCGCTAATCACTCACATGCCCTAACGAACGTAGGGAATAAACGAAGGCAGCCAACGAGGATTTATGTGATCGGCCCAGCATCTAAAAACAGTCGCTTGTTAACACTGGTAATTTTAGGACTTGAACAGGCAACAAATAACACATTAATTGATGAACTGGCATCCTGAATTCACATTAAAAGCAAAAACAGCAATAGGTTTTTTTAAACTAGCTTCCTGCAAACTGCCTCCTCATATGTATTGCCAAAAATGAATAGTTTCTGGAAGCTAGCGACTAGCCTGTATTTAAAATTGCTCCCGCTTGACCCCCAGTGACCCCGGCAATGAGTATGTGGTCTTTAATTGGTAAGCTAGTGGTCAAACAAAACGAAAGCTAACAAGGAGATGAGAAAGTGGGGAGAAGATAATCCCATGTAGATACAAGATGAATCCTGGAATCTAAGATCCTTGCTGTCCCAGAACCAAGGTCTAGGACTGAGTCAAGCACATCCTGCAAAGTCAAAGTAAATTATCCTAAAGAAATATTTCTCGGGATTTTCCAGTTTCGCCGTCCAGCAATAAGTGCCAGTTGAATCAACACAAGGTGGCAATTCCCCTGCGTGAGATGGAAAAGTTTATATGTGACTCAACGAGGCAAATATCGCTTGTCAAACAAGACATTAATCTGTCACCTACAGCTGAGTGGGTTAGAGTTCTAGTGTGGGGTTAGGGATTGTTGGAAGAAAGGTCCATTTCCTTGACAAAACCAAACCAGCATCCAAAAGCCGGTGAGGACAAGTTGGCCTTGAAGGACCCAACAGGGCCTTATTAATATGCCTGCAGGAGAACTTGGAATTTACTGCACAAAGCACCTGGCCCTTCTACTGCATTCACGAGTGGCTATAACCTGCTAACTCTACTCCATAGAATGAGTATGGCCAATAGTCTTGCTCCCCAAGGCACTCTATCTGCATACTTTTATAGACCTTTGAATATTTTATAGCACTTTTTCATTTTTATTGCCGTTCATACATCTGTTAACATAATGATGTCTTTCATCGTGGGGATGAATATACACTGTCCATAGAGTTAAGCTGTCCTAGTTCTCGTCTGACTACGGAAAAATGACCCCAAACACATACATTTACCATTCAAGATTCTGTGCACAGAGCTAACGGTTTCATTACCTCACAGTCTAGAAGAATCCGGATGCCAAACACTACAGCCGAAATGTAATTCTAGCTATTCCATACTCATGGTGGAATTTTACTACGGACATTAACTTTGTGTTTTTTAAAATCCTCATTACTGTAGCAAGTTTTGTGCTTACAGTCGTAATGAAAACCATGCGGAAGATCTCATTCTCTTCTGAATTATTCACATTCTTCCATCCTGGTGTGGTCATTCTTGACGTTTCATTTGCGCGAAGACTGTTTGTTATTCACTAACACATGTGTCCAGCTTAGAGTCGCCCGCGGGTCAGAACACTATTCATTCCTGCCAGACATTCTCGTCGCGGCTCAGTTCACATGCCGCGTCTCCCATAAACAAGTCGGCTACAATGTTGTTCTTTTCTGTTGTGTGTATGGCAGCTAGTTACTAGCTAAGTTGCTAAAACAGTTTCTGTTACCGTTATTGGGGCCGGTTGTTTTCCGGTGATGTTCCCCTGGGTTTGAAAGATTCCGTCCAAGATGCAATACCAAACATATCTCCTGCAGGCCTGGACTGGGATTGAAAATCGGCCCTGGGCTTTCACACATACAGGACAACCACACATACATACCTGCCGTTTAGTCGGGGGGGGGGGGGGGTCCACTACAAAAAATTTTGCTGGGGGGAAGCAAATTTTGCCAGCCTGTTGGGAAAATGCTTGGTATATCAAAAGGTCAGTCCAACCATGATCTCTAGAAATGAATGCAGCTCATTATAAAAATACACTACTGCAAATATATAGCTAGTGGATAGCACTAAAAAACCTTTTATTCCAAACATATATAGACTCAATGGGCACTTTTTTAGTTAGACCTAGCTATTACCGGGCACTACCCTCTTCTACTATCGCGATTACTTCAAGGCTAGATGAGTTTCACGATATTGACCTGTTCTTTTCACACACCCTGTCCTTCTGTAAGCTTTAACAAGCATGGGTCAGAGGCGAATGGCTTTTTATTCCGCACGCCATCCTTAGTAAACTTGACACTGTGATGTGTGAAAATTCCAGAAGGGCGCCTGTTCCTGAGATCCTGGAACCTTCAAGTGTCAGGCACCAAACAATAACACCACATTCAAAACCGCTTACATCAGGCATGTTAGCCGCTCTGATGCTTAGCCAAACAATAACTGAAACTGTCTGTGCGCTGTATATATTTCAGTTATTGAGCTGTATGCATTTAGTTGCCGTCACATGATTTACTGTTTGGAGGAGCAGGCTGTTTGCGTTAACAAGCTCGTGTACCTATTAAACTGGCCCCACGGTGTAGCCTACCCATTAGCTTAAGTAGATATTCATTAAGCAAATTAAACAGAATTAAGATGGCTAATTACTGGAACACGAAACGGTTGAAATTGTGATGTACATTCACCATAAAATCATCCATCCATTTTCCATACCCGCTTGTCCTGTTCAGGGTCGCGGGGCGTGTAACCATGGAGACTCCAGGCGGAATGCAGGGAACAACTCAGGATGGGGCATTCACCCTAAATATTTGAGAAATATAAAATCATTAAGTCACACATCCTATGACAGAAGTAATGGAATATGTATTATATACATGTTTCTTTGATTAAATATCGCAAGGGAAAGCGTGGTTTTAATTAATATGGTTTGTGTTGATGTCTTGATTCACGAGTCTGGTAAACGATTAGCTTGTGTTGCTAAATTCATGGCATCGAAAAGTTTCTGGAGACGCATTCATCATCGAGACGAGTTCGAGTCAACGTGGAGCGTGTGAGCCCATGGGATTCCGCCATGATGGTACATCCAGGGACACTCCCAGGACACTTCATTTCATGTTCGTGTGTGTCGTGTTTCTGTTCCCTTCCAGTTGGGTGACCTTTTGTACGCTAGCTGTTTCTGCTCGAGGGAAACAGCCGGAACGTGCACGTGATGGACAGATGTCTGTGGCCAAGAATTAGCGTCGGCTTCAGTGCACCTCGCTAGGGCTGCACCTAGCTGATCGCGGACCTCAGACACATCACATCATTAGCCACCTCTCGCGTCTTCGCCTGCTTACACTATATAGAGTTTCAATAATAAGAACGATGCCGAAGGGTGGGTCAGAAATATTACCATTTCTGTCATTATCATGTTGATATTTGACGACGAATCAAAGTGCCTGGAGGGACAAGGTCACATCTGCAGAACATGCTGACTTAGGGGGCGCATTAAGCACGCTGTGATCTATAAACTGCACCAGTCAGATGTTCGGAAAACTGATTCCGTTTGCCGCAAAGAGTATATAAAATGAATCCCCAAGTGGAAGGCCCAAAAAGGGCAGAAAAGCAGCTAATTTCCATATAAGAAAGCACTTCCCTCTATTCAAAGAAGGTCAATAAACACACAATTTATCAACAAGGTATCCTGCTCCGAATCATTGCTGCACTGTTTAGACAGCAGCTCACATGTTTATAGAAATTATGGCTCCCCCAATATGGGACCAATGAACAGAGGCGCTACGTAACTCATAAAGACCGCCAACGTTTAGAGGCCTCAGTAGGCAAGGAGATGTAGACATCATGTCTATAGCTCAATATCGATAGCTCACCGGCCTGCCCAGTTCACCTTTAGATGGACGGACCCTATGGAGTCCAGGGGAGGTCTAGGACGAGCTACACCGGGAAGCTATACCTCATTGCCGGGCAAGCACATGATCACAAGATGTACCCCAGCCACTCCATGAAAGGCCTCACAACGTGAGGAATATACATTTATGTTAATGGTTGTGTGCTGGAGGCCATCAAACGCCTCTTTGGCTGGAAAGCCACAAAGCACACATCGCCTCATTAAAAACAAATCGATCCTGACAAACTCCAAACAGGAACATTCTCACAGGCGGCCAGATAAGGTACCAATCTGACAAGAGTTATGGAACAAATATAACAAAAAGCAGCAATAAAAATGGAAAATATAATATATCACGGCACATTCTTTCCAAAAGTTATGTTTTTTATTAAACGATAAAAAATTATAATTAAAAAATATGAAATTGCCATTTTTGGTTGCAAGATAAATATTGGCATTGACAATGCAGAGAATGAAACACTAGCGGAATGCATTACCCAAATTTTAATTTTTTTTTATAAACTGCATTAAATTGCAAAACAATCTGCCAGTATAAGCAGCTGTAACTGTGCTGGACCTATTTATACTGTAATGACAATAAAAAGGCTCCATTAAATGAAAACCTGCAACTTTGTAAGGTGGCTCAAACTATTTGAGAGACGCGCTTAGTGTCCAGCTGTGCCTGCACACGCATCACCAGAGCTGCAGGTTTAAGACAGAGGACAGTGGCCTGTTTAGGCTGACACTGAACACCGTGCATCCTGGAGCTGGGTGGGGGGGCTGCAGTCTGTATCATATCTCATGCAGACAACAACATGTGTACAAGTCAGAGGCAACAATTAGCCTCAATGCATATCTTTCGACTACAGAGGAGGGAGGGGATGGA
>JAOYFF010000060.1:96424-106684 GCA_025773925.1 Cryptomyrus ogoouensis
AATTGCCAGCCCATATATTATGACTAAATTTTGGATAGAGGGAGTAAAAAGGCAGGGGTCCCCCCCCCCCCCCCCCAAAAAAAAAAAAAAATTCTTCATGCACATTAATTCTTTTAACAGATACTTTTGCCCAAAGCAACCAACAGGTTAAGTGTATAAAGATACAGTGAAATGGCCAAATAAAGTGACAGAGGTCATAAACATGGTTTCACAAAGTGTTTTGCCTCACAAAGTATGTCAAAGGAGACTAAACTCAGTAACATTCCAACAAAATAATGGATTAAGTTACTCAAGTAACTAAATCCATAGGTCCAAATAAATAAGCGCACTGTACATATGTGCTGGTATAATCAGCTGGACACGGATTCTGTATATCAGGACTAAAATCTTGCCTCAAGATGTGGGTTTTGATTTTTTTTTTCCCCTCGAAAAGTGGAAAAGAAGCAGAAGTTCTTACTGGGGGGAGGGACGGTCCCATTACCGCGGCGATATGATTAAGGCGAGAGGCAGGGAAGATTGTTCCTCCTCATCAGATCTTCTTAGGGAGTCCTTGTAGGCCGCAATTCATATTTCAACTTCTCACATCTCACATGTGGACTATCAAACTTGTCCACATACTGATAAACTCTCTCATACATGTAATCATACTGTCTCGCATACACCATTAAACTTTATTACATAATCCATCATACCCCATGCACGTGTATATACCGCTAACCAACATTTTCTGTGCGCAAGAGGGAACGATAGCATGTATGAGAAATATGATTGCAAGTAAGATTTTAATCACATGAAGGACAGTTTGATAGTGTACAGGAGAAAGTTTGATAGTGTGCGAGAAGTATGACAGCATGGGAGATGATGAAATATGAGTTTTGGCCTACATGACCAGCCATGGTCTTCAGCATCCTAAGAGAAGAAGTGGGAGAGAACTGGATGCAGCTGAGGCCAATGGTCTGTGTCTATACCTTTAAAAATATTCCCTTGGTCTTCAAGGGTAAGCTTGTAGCACAAGAGGGTCTGTAGGAGAACTCCTCCCATAATCCTCCTCTTCTTCCCAGACAGAGGCCTCCCTAATAAGTCCGTCATCAAAGCTGAATTACTCCCTCAGCTCTAACCTTTGACTTGCTGGCAAACATGACCATTCATCATAATGCCTTTTCCTCTTATTATTAGCCTGGTGTCGATGCATTTAGCATCACCCACTCTGGTACATTCTTCGAGCGCTTGCCTGGTGTGGTTTAGCGCTTTCCAGTTGGTCTGAGTGCATGTTCGAGACGCCCAGGACCCCAGGGTACCACAGGCATGTACTGGGTCAAGGATCATAAATTATCATGCCCGCCATTTCGTCTGAGCACCCTATGGAGAACCTTGTGCATTTGCCACTAACATTAACACACAGAAGGACCACTGGAAGGCATTAGCTGGGATTACTGAAAAACTAAGTAAATTTTCACTTATGATGACTTGCCGATAGAAGCCAAGCATGAGGAACAAGATTGAAAGCAAGAATCAAATTTTTAAACATCTTTTACAGCCTCTCCCAAGCCATTGACCCCTGATAATGTGTTAATGCGAAGCCTCCTCAATTAGATGGAGCAGCATTAGACCAATTACAAATTATAGAAACCACATTTGAGTCCATCGAAACAAGCCTTCTTTCATTTTTTTTCCATTAGACGGGAGAATTTTTCAGCAGAACAAATCTCAGCGTTTAAAATTTTCTAACCATCCTAAACACTTCCTGGACAGCTGTCAAGGCCTGAAACTGAGACCGATATTTGTAGATGTGAGTGCCGAGCGCTAATGTGTACCACCTGCAGCGTCACGGCGACGGAGATTACCTGTTGCATTTCCTCTTCAACATCGGAGTACATATTCGCACTTGTCAAGCCGGCTAACCATTACCAAATGTGCAAGTGTCAAACAAGTGCAAGTCCTACTCCAAGTAGAGAGCGGACGTTACGATCTCTCGGGAAGCATTGTTTACAGCTGCATGCCCCCATTCCCCCTTATGCCTTTTCCCGTTCTAGATGGTTATGGGATGTCTGCCATTTTAAGCAGGACAGAGGCACATAATACCAACATTAAACAGACATGGGATGTCTTGCATGCCAGAAGGAAAACACGTGCAATAGGAAAGGGATCTAAAGCCAAAACAAAGCCAAAACAAAGAACAAACTATATACATAGTAAGGAAAACCAACACTATCTACAGCTTAACTCCTTAGCCCCACTATCCTAGAATGTCAGCTACCATTCATACTGGTCATAGTTTATTAGACGACAGACACCAGACAGAGCAAAGCAACCTAAGAAATGCTTATACTGTACATCCGGAACAACGAGGAAGTCGTGGGACAGGACGACGTTATCGGACAGCAGCGGCTGTGCAGGTAAGCAAGCTGACCATCAGCGTGGACAAATCACCAAATATAGGTCCTTCCCATGATCATGCACACAAAGAAGCAAGATGCAGTGCACTCTGGGTAGGCCGAGACAGCGAAGCCTGCAGCCAAGATGATGTGGCATGTCGGGAGGACCGAGACTTACTCAAGCGTGGCTCAAGGTCACCCAGCACATTCAGACGTCTCATTAAGGGGATTCGAAGAGAGTGAAAAGCAAAGCTTTCATCTGCTGGTTTACTTTGAAAAGTGCTGGTGTCTGGGGAGCTGAAGTATTACCGTATGTCACCCCTATGCTAACCGCACTCACGTTGCGCGTTTATTTGCTTTGTTGTTAAGAATCCGGAGCCTGTGAGCCATATTGTCAGAAACACAAATAAATATTCCCTCTCCCACCCAGTAACTCACAATTTGAAAAGCTAAACTATGGCCCTCAGTTAATCTGGGCTTTTGAAAGCAAGAGCTGAGGGACAGCTAACTTGGCATGATGAAGCTTGTCAATAGCTAACCTTAGGATTTATGACAGCGCACGTTATTGGGGAGAGAAGTATTTAAGGAAAACAGGCAGTGACACATTTACAGCAGCTGTAATTCACACTGATCGCAAAAACAACCGGTCTCGTTAAACTACCAGTCCGAACAGAGAAATGACAGAATGGGCCTAGTTTGCGGAATGGCGTTTTGCGGACATCTAGATCGGCTGCGTCACTGGGCTGCTGCGCCACAGGTGGTCCCGCCGGGGAGCAGAATGTCGAAGCACTAGTGCAAAGGGCAGGTGGGGAAGGTGAAAGGCAAAGCTAGAAGCATCCTGCTGGAGCTCAGATGGAACGACCTGCAAATCCCCCGCAACCACCGCAAAGGACCCTTATTCTCCCCAGCTGACCCAGGAGCCTGTTCGCCTCACAGGGAGGTGAGGGTTAGCGAGACACACAGGCATTCATCTCCAGCCCCAGACACTATCGCTATGGTCTTACCAGACACACGGCCTCTGATTACTCACCCCGCCCCGAGGGACGCATAAGCGCAGAGAGGTAGCCGAATCGAAGGCAAGGCGGTAGGGCAACTTCGCTAAGTACATTCACATGTGAATTTATTACACTGAAGCCGTTAAAAAAAAAAAAAAGTTTTAACAGATTTTAGATTTTGCATTCCTTTGTATTCACTGTGCATGCATGGGATGACTATTTTTCTAATGCTTGGTAGATGCTCTGGGTCAGGGGTGTCAAACTCCAGTCCTGGGGGGCCGGAGCCCTGTGTAGCTTAGTTCTTTCCCTGTTTCCCTGTGTAGCTTAGTTCTTTCCCTGTTTCCCTGTGTAGCTTAGTTCTTTCCCTGTTTCCCTGTGTAGCTTAGTTCTTTCATCACAAATGATTCAGCTCAAGAGCTGTGTGGTAATTAGCACAAGGAGTTGAATCAGGCGTGTTAAATGAGGGGAAACCCAGGACTGGAGTCTGACACCCCTGCTCTAGGCCCTGCCGACTGTTTCAAAATCCATGCTGGAAAAGATAAAGTTATTTTGGGTGCTAGCACCTTGAATGCATGCAGGTGCAGAAAATGATATTTTTTGGATGTGGATTTTGGATGGACAACTGATATGTCCATCTATAGCGTGTTCTGTGGCTTACTTTTCCGCTTTACGATATTTGAACGGAGCTAAAAGAATACCTTGAAATAAATAGGTCCATACTTCATGATGACGGTTTACACGCCACATAAAAATGCGAATTGGACTGAAGTCTTCCAGAATTCTGGACCATTCACCGCTTACATGTCATCTGATGATACATATTCTCAGTTCCCCTGATTTAAGAGAGGAGTCCACTCTCCTGCCTTCCTGTTTTGATTTTCACATGCTTGGCTGCATGTGGCTCGCTGCAGCATATGCAGCTGTATCACAAGCAGATGCGATATACTGTAGGCAAGAATGTAGACCCCTTTTGCCCTGCGGGGGACAGCCAGGGTTAGGGTTGCCCAAGGTGATTAACCCAGCAGACCCTGAGTGTCTCTGTGGAGACAGTGAGAATAGCACTGCCGTCTGGGTCCCTGTGGGGAGGATAAGAGGACCTGCTCTGATGGATCTCTCTCTCTGCTGGTGGTCTCTCATCGCTAAGAATCAGCTGACCGTTAGTGTCACAGACAGGGCAGGGAACCGGAACCCCAAAGAAGAGGGTGAGCACCAAGAGTACTTACCAACCCCGCAGTCACAAATCTACTGAGTTTTATGGAGGCCATGTCCTGTCATTGTGAAGAAGTTTTCTGGTCTACTGTCTAGCAGAGCTTCTCACTTCTAGGGCTTCATGCAGAAAGTCGCTTTGGGGACCCCGAGATGTTTAAAAAACTAAATAAATAGTTAGCGAGTAGCGTAAGAAGATCACAGCTAGCTAGCTGCTTTAGCATCTCCTAAATAAGGCATGAATTTAATAATTAGTGTAGTGAATGTGGTCAATTCGGGAGCAAACCGAATGGTTTCAGTGACGGTAAACACCCCAGCTGCGGTCAGGAACATTTCATTTTGCCAGTCCTGGGGCAACTGTCGTTACTTTCACTGCTTGTTGTCAGACAACCATGTTTACGTGACCGTGTCACGCCTGTGACGAGTATCAATAGCACCCCCCTGTGGTAAATGTCATAACGATCCCAAGTTTTATCTTGTCATACCCTGTCAAATTTCCTTCACGTTATTTTCTACTGCATGTTTGCTTAACAAACATTCTGGAACTAAATGAATATCCCTAAACTTCACCAGTTTAGATTCTGGCGTGTTTTCTGAAGAAATACGGGCTAATTACTCTCGCTTAAGTGCGCTTCAGAGCTGCCCCTCAGGGGTCATAAACCTTCAGCTCTTCGGCCACATTTTCTTATCGCTTTATATAAGCCGCTCGATTATTGATGATGATTTCCAGCAGCCCCCCCGCCCTCCCCTCCCAGCCTTAAATTAAAACTACCGGGACATGCCCGGGGCCCGCCCTGCGGTCTGGATGAGAGGAGGGACCAGGGTCATTGCACAATGCTGCAGGCTAATGAGAAAATTATTTTTAAAAAAGGGCCAGATGTCCACATGAACACATGGCAGCATCACTCCCTCGCAGGCACTGAAACTAGCAGGAAAAACAGAAAAACGAAGCATCTTTAATGGGTACAAACAGGTCTTATAAAAGGAAGCGTTGATCAATCTCAGGGCAAGTATTGGATCACAAATTCAATTCACCCAAGTGGCCTTTTGCTTTCGTCTCCCCCCCCCCTGTTTTTTTCTTCTCCTGAGTGCCCTGTGTGTGGCTCCAGTCCTGAGTTATTTTAAGTTCCTGGTCACTACGCTAAGCTAATAACAGGAACAGACCACACGCACTTGAAAATAGGGGACGAAATTTAATCATGTCTTGAGGAATTGCATTGATAGGTCCGATCAATCTGCATGGGGGTGGGGGGATATATCAATAATAGCCCAAAGCCCTCAGCATCCTACCCCTCCCCCCCTATCTCAATTAAATGGTCGATTAACCTAAGTAAATTATTTAATGTATTTATAGAACCTACCCATTTATCTTTTAAAAATAATCATTTCCATTTTCATGGTAATCTTCATCATTACCACTGGTGCTACTGAGAGGGCTGGGCTTTGATGGCAGTAGGTCTCCAATCCATAACAGGAGTTTAAGAAGATGGAGAGAAGAAGTGGAAGAGCAGCAGGAGGTATGGAGAGAGTCTTCAGAACAGGATAGCACGTGAAATGAATGACAAGCAGATCGCCGCACCAGGACACCAGCATTCTGCAATTCTCAAAGTTGACTTAAGATATTTTTTTGCTGTGTTTTTTCCATCCAGTTTCCGCACCCAACTGTCCAACACGAGGCCACGTGGGTCCAGAGTCTATCCCAGAAGCTACGGAAGCATGGCAGGGAATAACCCAGGACAGGGTGCCAACCCATCACAGGGCACACTCACCATTCACACCTATGGACAATTTTGCAATTCCAGTTCAGCCTGGATTGGAAAAACACATGTTTTTGGACTTTGGAGGGAAACTGGAGTATCTAGAGGAAAGCCTACAACGACACAGGGAGAACATGCTCCATATACACAGAACTGGGGCGGAGCCTTGAACCCTGGTCCCAGAGGTGTGTCACTATGCCATCGAATTCTTTAGGTTTTGCACATATTGTACAAGGACAGCCTAAGTGTCTTGTAAAATTGTCCTGAACTACATGTTTGACACCAAAACAGAACTTATTCTGGTATGTTTATACATACCAGCAATAAAGTGTTCCAAGTTCTAAGCTGTACAGTAACTCTAAAGCTTCCCAACATCATTCACTCTGATTGGACACCTCATTAATTACTCTGCGCCCCTGTGAAGTGTCAGAGCTTTTTGTGGCAGCATTAAGATATAGGCTTAATGGACATCTCACACATGTTGGGCCCCATTATCGGCTAATGAGCAAATGTCGTTAAGGGATTTAAGTTAAGTGCTATATACCGGCCTGACGAGGACGATACGTTCTACTGCCGAACATTTATCACCCTGCCCAAGCAGTATTCGCGATACAAACGAAAAAAAAGTAACGATAATAATGGACATTAACTAAGATGAGACAATGGATCATCCAGAGAACTAAAAATTATAACGCCGACGCGGAGGGGTCCACTTGTCTTTTCCATCCCTGTGTGGTTCCCATCCTCTACTTCAGACACCCTGAAATCATAAACTTGCCGGTATGGCTTGATTCGGAGAAAACCGAGGCAAGGCGGTGGATGACACAACAGCGTAGAAGCACAACTCGCTAACTCGCCCGACGTTTGTTTGTTTTTTTTGTTTTACGTGTTGTAATGGTGTGAGCTACCATTATTCTATCCCACCGTATCTTTTAACACAACACATGTGTGCTGCTCGCACTGAAATGGCCCACTACCTCATTTCATGGTGCATGTGCACAATTATAATAAACATTGACGTTGACACGCCGAGTTGACGTGAAGCTACAGGACACAGGGAAGATTTGTGAGCACGTACTTGGGAAGACCTGACCCGGGACCCCTCCTTTCATCAGGTGTTAGCGATTGCCAGGCCCCAACTTTGCCTTTTCTTGTTGTCCCTGAAAGGAAATGAATAAAAGTTTAGTATACCCGAGAGTCCCTATTGCCTTACATGCAAGTCCAGCAATGCATTACACTTCAGTACAGGCCCAAAAAAACCCACCTACAAGCCAGTCTGGACTATCTATCCAAACACGCTCCATCCCACGACTTTCCCTACATATCTATCATTTATTTACAGCCAACTGCAAACCACATGTTTATGGACGTCCAGTATTTTCCACTGGATCTGAAGTAATGAAACAAATCAATCGTACAGAATATTCCTGAAAGAGATTGAGCAGGAAGACAATGGTACAAAGGCATGTGTAGCTAAGAATCTTTGCTAGCAGTCGCTAATCCATCCACTGCAGCCCAGGCCAGAGGGAAACCTTAGCCCAATGTTCATCAGAACGCGTGATGGCTGATCATGGTGGGAGGGACAGCTTTATTCTGGTTAGCATGGTTTGCTCGCTTGGCCTTTGCTTAGCCAGCAAGGCTCCCTCTGTATGCTTCAGCCGTGGCCCTTAGAATCTGATGAATTTTTTAAATAAAGATAAAAATTGCAATTGATTTTCTTTCGTGGGAACTTTGGGCACTAGCCAAAAATGTACGATATCCACCCGTCTGTAGCACCCTAGTTTGGTAAGTCAAGATCACATGATAAATTAGGCAGTGGTCACATCAGATCATCCGAACAAGGTGCGCCTGAAAGTGCGTCTGCATTGAAAGACCGTTGCCGTGTCTCCTCTGCCTCCACGCACAAGATTTAGACTCGAGAAAATGTTGACCTACTCCTGAGCAAGGAGACGGGAAACTGCTTTCGAATCCCACCACAGCATAATTCTATTTTAGAACCTTCAACGGAATCTTCTAAAGAAACCAAAATATGTCCATTCAACAGCACAAGTCTTTCACCTATGAGCACCATACAATGAACTAATGGCTATCGAGCCTTAAAGGGACCCAAGAACAATCTACGATGATGGGAGTCGTGCAGGAAACCAGACACCCTCAATCCTGTAAGAACCAGGGAGTGCTGAGGCAATAAGGACCCTACAGGAGGGCCATAAAGTCAATAGTTCTTGGTTATGTGGAATGAAGAGGGCCGGCCAGTGTGACGGGAATTGGCATCAAACGGGGAATCTAATTAATTCAGCTTTGCGCCGAAACAAGGACAAAAACACGGCAATAAAAAAGTGGCAGACAGTTAAGGCACCAGCATCTGTAAACCGCACGCCGCTGCACCCTGAGCGCAGCACCGCACCCTGAGCGCAGCACCGCACCCTGAGCACACCACTCCCCGCGGCGAGGCCAAGCAGAGGTGCACCGGCGGGCGTCATGCCGGCTCCTGTGTCTCACGCTGGACGGAGATCAGTGCCGCTGTCGTGGAGAGCGGGAATGGGGGGGGGCGGATTGGCGCTCAGATCCGATTGTGCAAGAGAGTCTCCATCTTTTAACACTTTTCCTCAAGAGGGTAACAAAATCAAGGCAGCAGATCCAGGCGGTTTGTAGTTAATGACCGCAGAGGCTCTGCCCTCCCCAGCATGGAACTCTTTGCTGAATAGGATAACAGCAGCAGCCTGTGACCAGGTGTTTCCAACGGAGTGTAACGGGTAACATCTCTTGGCAGACTTTTCATTTCCTCATCTTTTTTTTTTTTTTTAAAACAGCCCCCCCATTTTACTCCAAGGTTTTCCAGTCTTATCATCACTGAGGCATAACAGACTTATCAAAACTTGATAAAAATCAATAAAATGCGGTATTTTCGGCATTGAATTGCTGGATATTGCATATTTACTGATGTGTTTCTGGCACATAATCACAGGTTCAAAATCACATAAAAATGAGATATGGTCCAAATTTAGCCAAGTCCTAAAATAACTAAAATATTACTGTTACTAAAAAGTTTACCACCTTCAATCTGTTGCTTCAATATAAAAAAAAAATATATACAGCATTGTGCAGAAGTCTTAGGCAGTCAAAAGCAATGTTACAAGACATTTATCTGGGTAGTAAGTGCACATTTGCTCAGAACAAAAAACACAATTAAACATTATAACATATGCAAATTAAGAGTAACAATAAAAACTAACAAAAAACGTCTTCTGTTCTCCAAAAAGTTACTGATATCTAGTTGGGTGGCTGGATGAACATCGCTTCAGTTCCCAAACCTCTCCTCAGGGGCACCCCAAACATTTCATGTATTTATTAAATTTCAACACCAGTTTACTTAATTAATTAACTTAAAAAGTCAATGAGTTATTAGCTATAAAAGCTAAGCTCACACACTCTGATAGGCAGAATAGCATAGTTCTGCACCAACATAAAGATCATTTAAACATCATTTTCTTTGGCTGCCTATGATTATTGCACAATACTGTATACACAGTATATATATTAAAAGAAATACATTTACACTTCTATAGGTTGTATATCAGTTACTTTTTAAAAAGGATGAATGTGTAGCATTAAGTTCTTAGATATTGTTTGCAAAGTACACATTGAATGCAAGTTTAACTCGTTATTCAATGAGCCTCTGCATGCTTAGCTCTGTTGCCTAAACATATGCCTTAAGTTTTCCCATCTATCAAGAAGGATAATTTTGGATATGGAAAGGAATTCTACAATCAAATCAACGAGGGTAATCCTGCCCCATGTCCTGGGAGGAGCATTTTGTTATCCATGACAAAATAGGATAATTCTATGCTCATCAAGAATAATTCCCATATAAGGTCTAATTACTGCTATTGATGAGAGGTGTAACTCCCATGGCACTCTTATATG
>JAOYFF010000060.1:115344-136597 GCA_025773925.1 Cryptomyrus ogoouensis
TATAGATAAATAAAACCTCCGTCACATAAAAGGAGAATTCTCTTGTCTATCACTCGCATAAACACTGGTAAAATAAAGTGCAGTAAACTGGTCGGGAAACTCAATGCACGATTTTCTTGTTTCTACATGGCTTAAACCGAGCAATGAACTCCCTCCGATGTGAAAGCACGACCAGCTGTGCATGCTTTGCGCTAGTTTAACTGTAGTTTCTGGTTTGAGCTCGTTTGGCGGTGCATGGCGTGTTAGTGACTGTGTAACACGTAAATAACCGGGGCATCCGCTTTTCAGCATCTGGTGCAGCTCTGCACTCCGAGCGATTTGCGAGCCCACGCTGGCATCGCTGGGCTGCTGAGTTATGGAGCTGCTTTCTCCCCGTATTCGCCATTGTATATGGGCCTTTCCTGACTCCCTTTCCAATTGTAGAACAGATGTGTCTGCCGTAAAAAAAAATTAGCCTGACTTAGTAGGTTACGCATTGACACTTTCAGATGGTGCATCCCAGCAACAGTTTTTCTTTGTAAAGAGTGGCTGCTGGCTTCAGCTGCCACCGGGGGTCGGATTTTTGCTGTTGTCCCGGGGGCAAAACGAACGAAATTCTTGGCGTTTTTCTGCAATCAGAACGCGTCTTTGCCCGACTGCCTGCCTGCTACCTCAAAGCAGCGCATAGTAACACTGCCCCGTACTCCTCTGAACTACCCGACGAAGGGTTTATTTCACGGGAGGCCCGGGGTGGTCTAAGCTAGCGAAAGTTGAGTAGATTTGCTTACTTCTGGCTGTTATATGTTGTTTTACCTCGAAATGAGTGTCCACGGCTTGTGCATACTGCCTGACCTTTAAGTCAAAGCAGTCTTGGCCCGGGGAAGTTGCTCCCCGCATATAAACTTTTCCCTTTTTTATTTTTGTTTTATATATATGTACATAACTGGCAGGCACCTTGTTTCGCCTTTAATGTGGTTCGCCGAGCTGCTGACCTGTGTTCGCGTCGCTATTTTTACTTTTTTGAGGTTAGCGATGCTGTTCGGTTTTTCTTTTCCGGATGCTGTTTCCTCCTTTACGAAAAAACGAGAAAAGAGAGAAAAGGTGTGGTCCCTGAACGCCGCGGTAGAAAGCATTTAAATAAATACACGGACATTTATTAAACATCTTAAACTGAGCTGTAGCTGCGTAACTGATCGCGACCACAGTAGTTCATTACTCCAGATGACATATTATGTACATTAATTAAGGCCAAAGGTAGGACATGAAGTACAATGTCTACGATTCGATTTTTATAGTTTTCACGTGAAACGGATGGGATACCAGAGACGTTTTTTGAACACTGTTGTCCGAGCATGTAGTCAGTTTTTCGGTTTTTGGTACTCTCTCCTGAGTAAAGGAGAATGTGGATTCCGAGTGTCAATTCATTTCAATTTCATTGGTATACTGCATTTTCAGAACATTACATTGTCTCAAAGCGTTTTACAGTTCATCTACTAACATCCCAGGAGAATGTGCAAATAACCCATTTTCCTTGGCATTGTCCTCTTTTTCTCAGGTCGTGAATGGGTATTGGAACAGCCCAAGGAGCACTGTAGCTGTAATGAGGGTGAAAGAACAATCCAGAAGGAATGCCTTAATTGTTGCCAAGAATGCTAGACACTCTGGGCCTGTATCAGGAAGCTGGATTTTTGGGGTAGCAAGATACCTTAAATCAAAAAAGTTAGTCTGAACTTAATGTAAGTGAACAAAGACAGTCCATTTAAACCTGTGTCTCCCAAACTTTTCTAGATAGGAACATTATTGAGCCCCCCCCCATTCAAACTACATAGGTTCAGATTGAAACTTTATATGAAATACAACTCCCTTTTCTAATTGAGCGAAACAAATGCAATTACAAAATATAAATGGTGCAATTTCACCACTGTGGGAGAAAAAAGAGCAATCAATTAAAAATAGAAGTCCAGCATAAGTTTGAAATTATGCAAATGCAGATTTAACATTCCTGTTAATATTCATTGGCGTACACAAATTAAAGTTTGTCTTACGATTACCGCATTTTGTTTTTAATGATAACCGCAGGTTTCAGCCTATACTATAGCACAAAACAATACTAAATCATACCCATTAATTGATAGTCTCCCTGCACTTAATGTAGAAAATTTTAAACCTCATTTTTCATGATATGGTTAGATGTTTTTTTTGTCAGGCGCTGCAAAACGTTGTCACGCGTCACCATGTCACATGGTACAAAAACCTTGCCAGAGCAAGATGACTTGAGACAGATTGTGCAGCACCTCTCAGCTGGCTGAACAAACTGGAACTGCCTCCGTGACGACACAACTTTGCCCTTATTGGCTGAAGAACGTGACGTTTGTATCCCAGGAAGTTCCGATGCGTTATCTGCTATTTTCCCGAATATCACGTAAAGAAGTGAGAACTGGTTTTCAGTTAATTTACCTGGTAAAATAAGGTTTAAATAAATTACATAAATGCTCTAATAGTACACGTAAGGTAGTGGTTTATATATTGTTAGGTACTATAATGTTGCGCTGCTTTATTTGTTTAATCGTCCAGTCTGTGAAGAGATTATTTTGCCCCTGAGGCTATTCCATTGGGTCGCCCCCCGCAATACCTCTGCGCCCCCCAGTTTGGGAACCTCTAATTTAAACCAAGGTACTTTAAATCTGACAATCCCGCTTCATGCATGTCACAGCCCCCAGGTTGGACTCCTGCCTCCAGCTAAGGCCCTGAGTGCAGTCGACAGTAAGGTGTGAAGTTCTTCTACCTGAAGGTTCTGTGAACTGTGCAAAGCACCAGAAATGCCTACACCACAGCTCAGAAAGTTGTGATGGTTCCTCTGAGGAGTCTCCATGCTTCTACCTCTATTATACAGACTTATGTGGCTGTTTGTGGACTTTAGTGAAGTTTAAACCCTATTTATGATACTTGGCTTAACTGAATTAATTTGTGGTTTATTCACTACCTTGGCTAAAATTTGGGATTTGTCAGTTAAACAGTTCGCCATATTCTGGTTTTGCCGTATGATCTTATGAATCAGGCTGTGTGGATCCACGCTGTCCAGTCCTTTTTTTTCCCTCAGGAGATTTGGTTCTGACTTCTGTGTCATGAGCATTTATAGCTCTGTGACATTGGCGATTGAGAGGTACTTGGCACTTTCTATGGGTCATGTCCACTGCCATGTTGCTGTAGAATGTTCGGCCAGTGAACAGGCTGCGGTTGGTCACTGTGACAGACAGCCTCATCAACTTATCTGAGAGTCTCTGCCCAGACTGCTGAAGGAGGTGTAGTTAACCTGCAGTCATGACGTTTGTGTGCTGGGTCGTGTGTTTTTATGTTGAGAGTCTGTTCTTTGGATCTCGTGACTACACCATGACCCGTCAGAGTAATCGGTATAAGATGTTGCAATTAGAGATGCATGATGTTTCAGTTAATATTTCGGTGCTGCCCAGTTTTTGTTAAAAATCAAGACATTGGCATCGGTCCGATGTATTAATCTTAGTCAACATTGCTAAACGATAGTCAATATTTGCAGTTAGCAGCACCAGAGCTAAAGACACAATTACACTAAAATAATGGAGATGATTGCATTGGCTGATCAGCCATTTTCTGTGGTGGGGGACAAGGGCTTTTTGTTGGGGAATTCCCCACTTAGAACCTTGTTACAGTCTCCCAAGTCATCACTACTTTGCTGATGTCTCACTGCCTACGTTGATGTGATTGCTACACACATTCAATTTCACTGCAGATTGGTGGAGTTCAGAGTTTGTCGGTTATCAATAAGAGATCGGTCATCTATATCAGCCAAAATTTCCATATTGGTGCACCACTATTTGGAGTGACCATGATAGAGGGAATTATGATTTAGCTGCCCCCCCCCCCTCCTCTTTAGATGCATAGTGTCATGGTATCTTCAGCTTGTCAACTTTGGAGCAGTTGAGAGTGGATGTCTTTGCTGAAGAAGGGGCTGGTAATTTGTTTGGCTGAACCATGAAGGGATTTAAGGGACTCTGGCTGAGAGGCAGTAGGGACATTTTGGTAGTAATTTAGCTCTGCACTGGTTTCTCTGTAATGCTGCAGAGGTGGCCCTCTGATTTTCTTAGCCTCCCTGTGGGGATCACCTGGAGAAAATGGACAGGTGTGCAGATTTTCTATACTCACTGTATTCATACTCCTGCTCCAATTCGCACTAAGCCGCTCCGCTCAACACTTCTCCTCGCTCCACTAAAATTCCTCCTGCTCCAGTCAAATCGATCCACACTCGCTCCAATTTAAGAGGGACAAATAATCTGCATGCCCAACAAATGTCACCTTTAAACCGAAGCCTTATATCATAAAGAAACGGCAACGGCAACATTGTCACTCAGAAAAGAAAATATTTATTTTTAAGCAACATATAGGCAACAACGTAATGGCAATGGCATTCCACACAAAAATAGGCTTAAAAATAAAGGAATCAGTAGGCTTAATAACCTAAAGAATATACAGGTTAAGCATCCATGTTTTAATTTCCTCAATTTCTTTTCTGTTGATGCTGCTGCGTCTCTCTATAAAATAAAATTTGACAGCATTACGTGAAATAAAAAAATCCTATTAGACCCACTTTGAATGACAAAACTAATTTGATTACCAATATTTACTTTATAGGCTTTTATTGCTTTTATTGCTTTTATTTACTTTATAGACTTGATATGCTACAACCATATAAAACTTACACAAATTGGCCAAAACGTGAGTAACAGTCTTGATAATTGTGCAGGTGAATTCTGGGTAGATTTGGGCACGCCTCAGAGTTGTAGTGTGAGTGTTATCGGAGCGAAATTGGAGTGAGACAGAGCGACCACTCCAGCCTTAATTAAACTGCTCCACGCTCTGACCAAATTCTACCCCATCCGCTCCTCGCTCACGCTCCGCTCAGCTTTGTGTTGGCTATTCTGAGTTCAGTCAGGTAGGGGGTTTCCTTTACAGAGTCATCCTACTAATGTGTTGTCATACAGCAGTTTGAAGTTGTTGGTGAATCTACTTGATTCTCTCATCAGTAAGCCCATGTTAGACATTTCACAAGTTTTTGATTCTCTCTGGATATGGTATTCTGTGGGGCAGGGTTCCCACTTCTGGTCCTGGAGAGTCAGTTTGCAACACAACTTGCACATTTCACTGCTGAAACACACCTAATTCAGCCCCTAAGGTAATTGTAAGGCTTAGGTGTGTGTGTGAGCAGGGAAGTCTGCAAACCATTTTGCAGAGTGGCCCTTCAGGACTGGAGCTGAAGCTGTAGCAAATGTAAGTGTACTAAACAGTCCAAGCTAGCTGAAAATTGCTGTGCTACTAGTTGCTGTTAAAAGTGTAAAATACTCCCAGATTGTCACCTCTCTTCTGATGTTCTTCGCTCCTTGTACTGCAAAGCGTATGTGCGTGATGTCACAGCAGGCAGAAGTCACTTCACTCACACCCAATGAGTAGCGAAAAACTAATGTTACTGACTTACCATACTTTCATATATAAAAATGAATGGCTAAAGTTAGAAAAAGTGCAATCCAATCGTATTTCCTTCACATGTCATATTTATTTTTTGCATACATCAACAACACATACTTATTCTTTTCCCTGTTCCATTTTTATCACGGCATTAAAACACCCATCAAATTTAACTGTATGGCCATTTCATACTGTAATAATTTTTATTATAGATTCTAAACACCCATTTAACCCCATGCAAAACCTGTCTTCACGATTTCTTCAAAAATAGAAAGTACATAATACAGTAAAATTGCTGAAACTACAAAAAAGGGACATTAGTGTGGCATTTAGGACTAAGCATTGTTTGTGTCTTTCTGTTTCTAGATATGGTTCACTTATTTAGTTTTATTTTTAGAAAGATACACACGGATCATCTTGGAGAGAAGTATGTGTGTATCCCAGAACACTAAGGACAGTTCCTAAACAAACTTTGTACACCTTTCTAAATTCCTCCCTTGGATTTCACCTTACCCCGTGTCTTCCACTTCTCCTTGGCTGTGGCTTTTCGCTGCACTCATTGCCACTCGCAGCACATTTCACTCCTACAGGATTTGGTGTTGCCGACAGATCCAGATATTTAGCCTGCTAGGTATCTGATGGCCAATTTGCCATTGCCTATCGCACTCCGAGAACTGTAACGCACTTGCTTATTTATGCGTATTTATTGACTGGTTAAAAAGGATAGCAACCAATGCTTTGAGATGGATACTGTGATCTAGGTTGTCTGTCAAAACAGAGCCAGGATTTTGGCCCATCTTTACTCGTCAGAGCATAACACCGTTTCACTGTAATTTTCATTGTAATGACAACGTAAATATAAAAATGGTCAGTTTCGTCATGGAATAAAAGGTCTTCAACAAATACTTATCAAAATGTTCGTTGATGAAATTAACACTGGAAAAAAAACAGCGTTAGTGTTCAGCTTGAATGCCACAAAAAACATACAAAATGGGAAAGAGCTGTCGTGCGATAGATTTAACATGAAATAGGAGCTATTTGTACAATCTTTTTAGGGACTGCCAAAACAATAAATGAATAAGTATTGGACATGGATTGGTCACATATAGCAGATACCCGATCTATCAAAAAGGTCTGGATCGGCGCCGATACCAATCTGAATATCCTATCGGTTCATCTCTAGTTTTCAGCCAGGCTGCTCTCTGATCAGTAGACGGCATGACCAAACAGCGGAAGGGATCTCAGATTCACCTGTTGCAGGCCCTACAGTTGTTGTGCGTTGTGGGAATAGGTGTGTTCTTGTTAAGATCTCTTGCTTGCCTCCGTAGGCTTGTGCTGCCTGGGACGGTGTGCAGGTGGCAGGACAGGGAAGGCAGCTGTTCTCTTAGCGTTTTACATCTTTTTCTCTTTTGAAGGAGAGAGAAGTGGCTATTTCTGGAAGAATAATTCTGCCTTGTGATCCAGTGTT
Organism: Cryptomyrus ogoouensis; assembly: GCA_025773925.1. Lineage (NCBI taxonomy): Eukaryota > Metazoa > Chordata > Actinopteri > Osteoglossiformes > Mormyridae > Cryptomyrus > Cryptomyrus ogoouensis. Next base: position 122,288 of record JAOYFF010000060.1, read on the forward strand.
TTTCCTGCGCCATGCAGGGCAGCATAGCACCGCATGCCCACGCACAGACGCAGAGGCACATGGCCATTAACCAAGTGCAAATCTCTGCAGATAGAGCAGGATCCACACTTGCATGCACCTTGTCAGACGTACTGTCATCAAGCAGACCATGGACATGCGTGAATAGTTGGAGACCATTCGGGGTGAGTCAGACACACTTTCCAGACCCGTCTGGGTGTTTCAGCTCCACACCAGAGGCGAATCGTCACACTGTTGGCATCAAAGAGGTCTGATCCTCAGCACAGCAATGTGTGACTACTGATGTCAAACACCTTTTCAGAGTGTTTGTTGTGGGGCATCTGTCTGTGTCATTGGAGGTGCCTGTGCATAGCTGCTGAGCTCACTCCTCGTGTAGCTGTCAGATAGATGGAGTGTGTCTGTGCTGGCAGTGAAGGGGGGACCAGCCTGCTGTATCTAGGACTCCACTCCTGCAGTGTCCTGGTTGTGCTGCTGGCTCTGGTGACCCTGAGTTTGCAGAAGCTCTCAGACCTGCCTGGATACTTGTCCCCCGAGAGGCCTTTAGCATTGCCTGAGGACAAAGGTAACATGCAGCTTTCTTAAGGATAAGCATCCTGAGGGTTAAGAGTATAATGAATTACTTTGGTAACAAAAATAAAACAGTTGGATCTAGACTCGAGTGATATGTTTAGATCATCATTCCTTGGTTTAACCACTGAAGCACTTCGGTTTCTGAACAAAAATAGACTTACCGGTTTGTTCTTTTGAGGTTCATAATTTAGCTGAAATACAAAGCGACATATAACACGGTCAACTTTATTATTATGTTAAGTATTGGCATACTATGATTTTAATTACTGAAAAATCTATCAATATATAAAATGATTCTTCATGTTGATAGTGGTGATTCTCCACTGACAGTGCAACTCAAATAGAGAGATCTAAAGGGGTCATTTGTTTATTTCAATGAATCTTTTTTTTTTTGTGTGTGTTTTATGGTTTTTATTTGGGACAAACCAGGAAATTTTTGTTTTGTTTCAGAGAGCAGACCCTGAGAGTTCATCCTGGAAAACACTGCTAGAAAAGCAGACTGTCCTGGCATTTCAGTTTAATTGTGTGTGTCTGAGAGAGGGGTTTGGTCCAGTGTTAGAATCCTGTTCCCAGCAAGATTGCCATTGTATTTCCCCTTTGGGTGTTTTTTTTTTTTTTTTTTTTTTTTTTTTGGGGGGGGGGGGGGGTTTGTTTTTTTTTTTTTTTTTTAAACCAGGTCTCATTCCTTTTTGACGCCCCCCCCCCTTGCACCAGTTTCTGTCATTCCCCTGATGAAAGGAAATAACAGCCAGATATTTGCTTCTTCCTCTGCTCTGCCCAGGTTCCTCCAGATCCCTCCACCCACCACTGCATGCCCCCCCATGTCTCATTGGGCCTTGATCTCCAACCCCACAGCCAAATGTGGATGGAGAGGGGGGTGGGTTCAGTGAGCAATTGGCAAGGAAAGCGAGAATGAGTGCAAGTAGTACTAGAACAGTTGTCCATTGTTTTCTCTCTTCTGGATTCAGGAGACGTTTTGATGCATAAACTCCCCCTGACCACCCATTCCACATTGAGTTGGTTGCCAGGCTCTTTCACAATCACTGAGGGGTGTGACACTCCATGAAAACCAAATGCGCCAAGTGCCAGGGGGGCCAGTGTGGAAAAGGGTTAAGCCACAGTAGAGGCATGAGCCTGGAGCATTGAGGGGGCAGGGCCAAGTTCTGTGTTTGTGGCTCTGGTGTCAGTCCGTGGGGGCTAGGTTCACACCTAAGGGACTCGAATCCTGGTTGGGTTAAGGAAGTTGTGCTGCATTCCATTTGCCCTCGGAACTCGTATTCCGAGTCTGATTCCGAGTTTCGAAGCCGGAAGTGACAACATGCGCGCTCCCGTTTCTCGGAGATGCGAGAAATATCCCGTACAACACAGATGATCCCGAGTTCAGAATCCAAGATGGCTGCGCCCTTTATCAACAGAAGGGAAAGTTGTAGTTTTATCCTGTTCAAGCACTACTTCTCATTTGTGGCTCATTAAATCGATCGCACACAATAAACCGTCCAACTTATCTGTGGACGTGTTGCTGCGGAGTTTTATACGTGAAGCACCGCGCGTAATGTGTTATGAAGTGATATTGCTAACAGTGGCTACCAATTAACCGGTCTAGAATTGGATTTCATGATTAGTCGGATTATTTGTCGGATTTAAGGTAGTTCAGGCTAATTGTAAGTGAACGAAGATAAAGGCCATTTAAACTGAGGTACCTTAAATCCGACAAGTTGTCCGGCTAAGCAAAAAATCTTGCTTTTTCATATGGGTCCATGGTATTGCTACTTCTGTGGCAAATGGAACGTATCCGACTCTGTTTTCCCGAGTTTTTAGCGTATATGACGTAATATCGGAATCCGAAAATCGGATCCCGAGGCAAATGGAATTCAGCATTACTCTGACTGTTCGGAGTCTTCCAAGTTCAAACTGCAGACTAACCCAATTAATACAATCCACTCATTACTGTGGGAAGTTTAAAAAAAAAAAAAAAAAAAAAAGCAGTGTGCATGTGTGGATTATGTTTATATCATATTGTGGGGACCTAATGTTATTTTGATGTTGTGGGGACCATTTTTCATTTCTCCACAAAGATCTGTGAATGCAATCAAAAAAGTAAAAATGCCAAAATACTCGTATTTTGTTTGGTTACTTATGGTTAAAAGGTTAGGGCTGAGTAGGGGTTAAGGTCATCATGTTGGGATTAGAATTTTCCTCAAAAATGAATGGAGGGTCCCCACAAAGATATAATTGTAAACCTGTGATTGTGTGTGTGTGGCCCTGTAAGGAGGAGTGTGGCAGTATGGAGCAGGAAATGATACTGACAGGACCTCGTCTTTGTTTCATGTCCTGCTCTAGTTCTGGCACAAAGGATGCTTCAGCTGTGAAGTGTGCAAGATGACTTTAAATATGAAGAATTACAAAGGCTTCGAGAAGAGGCCATACTGCAATGCGTAAGTACTACCATACCCATGATTCTGTAACCTACATCCAGTCTGTCATCTCGCCTGAACAGATCATGCTCCACGGGCTAGTCCCCCCCCCCCCCTCTAAACACTGTGTTTTATTTTTTTAAATGACACTGTTCCCTTATCTGCACCCCCCTTGTTTCTGAGGGGAATTCCATAAGTTCCATTACAGTGAAGCAGTTTAGCATTTTAGACACTCACAGGAAAGGGGGGGGTGCCAAATCTCCCCCACCCCCACTTCTGGAAGATTGGTTTCTTTTTCTTTGAGCCATGCTACTGCTCGCTCCTGCTTCCTGAACATGGTGGGAACACTTGTAAGTCATTCTTAAAAGGGGGGGGCATCCAGTGAAAATAGTTTGTCCCTCGTGGAGGGTACTCTCATTTTCACCAAGTGCTTTATTTGCTATGTTGAGAGCAAGGTGGGGTGGGGGTGGCCATCCCCCATTGCCTGGTCCTCTGTGGGGGTCGCCTCTGTGACCTCACTTAGAGATCCACTCAATGGCTTGTCGGTTTATGGCCCATGTGATTGAGATTGAGGCCTCCAATTCAATGGTGGCTCTGAGCTGATGACACTGACGAGAGCTTGTGCTGTCCATGTTGCACAACATTACTTCCTTCGTGTTTCTTAATCGCTGGCAAGTTTGAGTGTTGAGGCAGTGGGGCATCATTCTGGGGTCTGAGTGCTGTGTTGAATAAGGAGGGCAGGCACAAATCCTAAAATCCCCAGTGAGCTCTAGAGAAGGTGGTGCTGGGAGATGTTACAGACTTTGCAGCAGGGTCTTAGTGCCGCCTTCCTCTGCCTGCCTGGCCAGCCTGCGCTACTTGGGTGCACAGAGGAAGTTGTCGATGTGGTGTTGCAGTGTAGCTGGCAAGGCGGGGTGTTCTTGCTGCTCCCTGGCCGTGATTGTGGTTTCTGATGCTACATAGTTAGCATTTAGCACAATATTTAGGATGGCAGAGCAGATGCTGGCTCCATTCAGACCAGTGAGTCATTAGCTTCTGTAGATGCTCATTTATATAGCATGATCATAAACATTTGTTTACTCCAGGCAAATCGCCACACTGCTGAATGTCTCGGGCTCTTTTTCCATATGGGCTGCAGGCTGCCTCGCCGTCACTGCCACCTATTCAAAATAAGTACAGCAGGCAAACAGGTGATCTGCAGTGCCAACATTTTTACCGTCCATTTTTTCATGCATTTGCAGATTAAATGTATACCATTCCATGCCGTGTCTTAAAGGATTTGATTTATCTCAGAAGCCCATACCTGTGGATCAGCAGGCAGTATGGTAGCGGGAACCAGGGTGGATGCTTTTCCAAAAAAACATTTGCTGAAATAAACACCAAAAACTAGCTGAGACAAGTGGAGTCATGACCCTTCCTGCTTGGTGTTTTACTGAAATCCAGACAGTGCAGTAGGGCCGGGCAATATCATATCAGTTTTATATTGCACATGTGCACCGGGGCTTCAGATGACAGGCGAAACATTTGGCCAAACGCCAGCTTTTCAGTACTATTTGGACATTTTTTTTTTTATGCCCACAACTTAAGCATATTAGTAGTATGGCTACTAACCTGGGAGGTTTTCAGGTTCCCTGTGACTGCTTTTGAAGCTATAGCTGCCATGTCTCTTGGGTTGGGTGGTGTGTCTCTGGGTTTGCATGAGAAGTGCCTATGAGTCATGCTTGTGAGGTGTGGGTGACTGGCAGGTGTAGTACTGATCCAAATTGCTGTTGCTCTGGGCTCTGTTTCCGCTGCATTGACATTCTGCACATCAGGCATGGTTGATCCGCCGTGTGTGTGTGTGTGTGTGTGTGTGTGTGTGTGTGTGTGTGTGTGTGTGTGTGTGTGTGTGCGCTTTACCTGGCTTACATGTCACTGTTCTCAGTGTAAATGGTTGCCACAGTAACCAGTGGGTTAACCACAAGCGCAGTGGGTGTCAAGGCCTCGCTGGTGCAGGGCCTGCAGGGCTTTGAGCTATGCGTCATGCAGTCTGTGCATGTCTGCAGCAATCACCAGACTCGTACCTTAAGACTCAAATGAGCATCATGTAGTCTAAAACAATTATTTTTCTTTTTTCTTCTAAGAGCGTTTATTGGGTGGAAGAGTGTAACCTAGTAACTTGTTTTAAACTTCTTCACTGATAATCTTATAGTTAACATCACAATTTGTCTGATTAGAGAGCTCTTTTAACAAATATACACCTGAATACAATTTTCTTTGTCATTGAAAAATCTTTAGTCCTGTACAGAAAGTCACTGAATGTGTTCTGAGCTGACTAATGCAAGCAATTGACAGGTGAACAGGAAAGATAGGAACAGAGCTGTCAGGATTACTAGATTAAACTCAATTACTCACTTCAATAAAATTGTCTACTTGATTACTCAGCAGTATGGTGGAAGGAAGATATGGGGCATGATGGAAGGGGGTACAAACAGAGTGAAAGTCTCTGTGTGGGAGCACACCACAATAAAAGTGAATGAAAATGTAGTCCTCACAGTTTAAATGTTACACAGCACTACTACAATGCAGCATCTTAAAAGAAGGCATCTATGGATTCTTCATAATATATGGTGGCCATTTTATATACATAATATATAAAATGAAATATCTGACCGCTTTGTTATTTTGTGACGGCCGTGTGTGTGGGTTGAATGATACTGGAAAAAGTTCACGTCGCTACCACCCGACTCTGTCTGCTGTGAGTGTGCACATAAACAGTGTGCAATATAAACAGTTAGTGGAATAATATTATCAAGAGTGACTGCCCTATATATGATATACAGTGGAAACCGTTTATAATCATGGTTATAGTGAACAACCACGTATATGGATCAAAAAACATGGGACAGAATCATTCCTGTACAAATACAGTTTAAATAAGCTGCTTATAGTGTTTTTTTATTTTATTTTATTTTTTTACACATGACAACATATGGAAATAATTACTTTTTAAATTTTTTTTTTTTCTTCTTTGACAAGCCTACTTCAATGCCTTGTGGTAAACCCGTCTGCTTCTGGCTAGCTACCTGAGGCTAATGCTGCATGCACAGAAAGCATGATGGGGGGGAAAAGGTCATTTTTTTTCTCAGTGATAAATATAGACTCATCAAAGCTTATGATAAACTGCCAAACACAAGCCAACAAGATGCAGCAATGAAACAATGTTACTTTATGTACAGTACTGGACTGTATTTTAGCATATTTGAATTATACACAGTATAATTCAACTTAATTTGTACAGTACTGTAATTTTGTTTTGAAACAGCTGCACTGTTTTGAAAGTAAATAAAATTCAGTAATTTGTGATGCTGTCAGTTTCATTACCTTATATTCATGTAATAAATATACAAATGCCAATTGGGTGGTAATCTGCCTGAGACATAAAGAAAAATAAAATCAGTTATAATGATCATCCGTTTATAGTGATCAATTTTACCCCGACAGATTTGATCACTATAAGCGGTTTCCACTGTATATGCATATAAGAGAGAATACTCACAGCCATCCCGACGGTATGTGCAAGAGCACATTGGCTACCTGCTAGCTTGTTAGCCAAAGGAAGTTTGCTTCTGTTGTTTCTCCCAGCCGGCCTTTTGCGGCCTCTTTGGCTTGTCTGTTGCAACGCAGTTAGAGATGCAGAATCTACCGCTTGGCCACACAGAAAACGGGTGAGAGCTGAAGTTTGTTTCTGGAAAGTGGTTATGTTTGTGCTCTGTCGTGAGCTTTCTCACAAATAGTACTACCTCTGTAACAGCAGCTGCAGTGCATGTCCAGTGATTCTGGGTGTGGTTGCGTTTGTATTTGACTGGCTTCTACCTGAGCGGCACTGAGGCCCAGCCAGCGTAATGGGTGGTGCGTATTCACTGACACCTAGGCTCCATACAGTGTGGAGCTTGTCAGGCTGCAGATGTTTGAACAGCTGCATACACTGTGCATGTGTTTGTGGCTGCTTGTGAGCTTTGAAGGTCATATATGGTTCATATGCTACACTGAACTGTCCCTACAAGATGCAAAACCAGGAGCAAAAAAAACCCTGAGAATATTTCCCTTGAGTGTTGGCCCTTTTAGGTCATTCATGACGTGCTATCTCATGTACCAGGGAGCCGTACAGTGCTCTAGTAATGAGTGTGTGTGGCCCAGCTAGTGGTAAATGGAGCAAGGCTGCGGTGAAGGGACAAGAAAGATTTGCCTCTGGGGTGGGAGGTAGTTTGTAAAAGGGTGGTCAGTGTAAATGTGCTGCAGGACGACATGAAGGTGCACTGCTCTTCATTTAAATCTTTCGGCCAGATTGTCATATCATAATATTTTTGATTAGAATCACGGTCCATGATATCGGTATTGATAGACCAAGATTATCTGTTGATTCTGCGGTACTAAACTCTAATATGCTGCTAGAAACACATCCAACATGTCAACTAATTTGAGACATCGTCCAATTGTGTGTATGACCGGAGCAAGGCAAAATTAGCCTCTGTAAGTTGGTATCCTCATGGAGCTTTTGCTAGGAAATTCAGACTGGGTTTAAAAATAAAACACTAAGGATGTATGGCTGTTTATTGCCATAGATATGTGACCCTGCTTGGTAGTGGGGAATGCAGGATTCAGACAGGATTTTATTTGTGAAAATTATGGTGACAAAAAGGGCGCTCTGAGAGAAGCTCAGGAGAGAAGGCGCTGTGTCACAGAGAGCAAGCGTGAGGGTTGACCTCCATAATGAACATGAGTGTACCATCACATCTGCGACACTTTTTGGAAGAATTATGAGAAATTAAAGTTCAACAGTCCCATAACATGCAATCACATTCCCTAAAGACAAACATGAAGGGTAACCATGGCTCACGTGGAGAAATGTGTGGCTCTGCAGTTTGGATGCTGTGTCAGCAAAAGCCGTTATCTCTGCTGGGCCCGTGAGCGAGGCTCTTAACCCCAGATGATTCAGGTACTGCCTGACCCTCCTTCCGCATAAAGATGTAGGCCTGTTTTGCTCTGGATAAAAGTGTCTGCTAAATAAATCATATACGTAAATGTAAAATTGGTACCTGAATTTAAAAAAAGATAAAAATATCAGCACCTTTCTGTGCATCAGTTCCACTGAAATGGTGTAATGCAGCGTGATAGAGTCATAAAGATGGAGGCGGGGGGGGGGGGGGGGGGGTGAGGGGGGGCAGTTTCTAGAGGAGGAAAAAAAATGAATAAATTACATGCAAATAATTAAACGCCGGCCACTGAATTTTGATGAATAAAAGCCTGAATTATATCTCAGTTGTTTAAAACAGAAACGTATGGAGGTGACTTTACACCCCCACCGTCATGCCTCCCCCATTCGGATGTGTTCTGTTGCCTATGTGCTAAACCCAGTGAGCATAAGGGACAAAAAAACATGTGTGAGGGTTTGTGTTCCATAAAAACCTTTAACGAAGCATATGAAGTGTATGTGTGTGTATGTACGTGTACATGTGTGTGTGTGTGTGTGTGTGTGTATGTACATGTGTGTGTGTGTGTGTGTGTATGTACATGTGTTTGCATAGGTCACATTTGGGGACCAAAATGTCCCCAAAGTGGGGTAAAACCTGACACTTTGTGACTTTTGGGGACATTTTTCAGGTCCCCATTTGGATAAGCTGAAAATCTGTGACTGCAATCAAAAACATAAAAATGCCAAAAGTCTTTTTGTATTTAGTTTGGTTAGTTATGGTTAAGGTTAGGGCTGAGTAGGGGTTAGGGTGTTGTTAGGGTTTTTCCCCATAGAAATGTGTGTGTGTGTGTGTGTGTGTGTGTGTGTCCGTTCAAGTAGCTACTCATGTACGCACAAGGGAACTGGGAGGTGTGTTAGAATACAGCCCCCGAGAGCAGTTCACGCCCATCGACCACACATCACGCAGACATCTTAAGCTACACGAATACAAATTACTGGCCCTTTTCCAGAAGGCCTGAGGGGCAGAGCTGCGGTTTAATGTATTCCTGACGAAGGCCTGTTCACGCGCCGGACACATGACACAGTGTTACAGCCCGGCAGGGTAACAGGAAGCTGGACAACGCCAAGCTGCGGTAGCGAGACGCGACTTCTGTGCCACGTACTGCCCGAGAAAGTGTGATGCAGGATGTAGCCGGAGACTGTCCCAATAAACACCGGGAGGTGATTAGATTACAATCAACAGATGTGCATGATGTTCTAAGGGACTTTCCCCCTCAAACAAAATCAATAAATCTAAATACACCAGTGACATCACTTCCTAGCAAACATATGCCTGATGATCATAGATACTACTGCCCAAAAAAACATATATACACTTTATTTACATCGGAGCTCAAATATGAAACCTATTTTGTATAGATATGTACTGTGTTATGTCACTTAAAACCCCTCTTTTTCTCACTGTATGCCTGGAAAAAAAATACTACTGTAAGGTTTACACGCTCCATTTTGTACCACAAAAACAAAAGTTATGTGTCTCTCAAAACCCCTAGTTGTGCTACAGGCGACAATCTAAGGACCTCAACCCATAACCAATTTCATCAGGCACCCAAAGATCGGGATCTTCAGATCAGTTTGGGTCATGGGAAGCTGGCTTTACACCTTTGGAAAGCCCCGAATTGCCGTGAAACCCCCAGTGACTAAAGTTCAAGAGGGCCTTTGGTTCCGAAGTTGGGAGCTTCTCAACCAGTGAATTATGGGATGGCCGACAAAAGACAAAAGATCAAGTTCAAGGAATATCCACCCATCCATCTTCTAACCGCTTATCCTGGTCGGGACCTGGAACATCCGACTGGCATGTAATGTACCCTTCCGGAAGTTTCTGCCAGGCCCACTCTGTGACCTCTGACCTTGGCGATTTATTGCCCCAGTTACGCACCATAATACCCCAGCGTCAGAAAGAAACCAACAAGCTGTCGGGGTGCTTGTCCGGATGTGGCAGAGTCGGAGCACTCGCTTCAGAGGTCTCCACCCTCCTCAGGGGAATCGAAGGGGCTCCTAGAGTGTTTTCGTAGCCGATTTGGGTCAGAGTCACCGCTGAGGTGGAACATATGGCAGAACACTGCCCCGGGACACACAGGCACACAGTTAGAACCACCCAGCTCAACTCTATGCCTGACCACCATCTAGATATACCCACAGACTGACACATGGAGGCAATGACCTTAATTCATTCACATATGGTCAACCTAACCATCTACCTAAAATACACGTCTCCATACAGTATATGTGCCCACATGTGTCCAATACAAGTTTAAATTCAAATTCACATTTGTACATATGCATCAGAGGTCACACTAATACAGAAGTTTTACCTGCCTATTTGACAATCATTTATTTGTTTAGTGTCATGTCAAAAGTTGCGCAAACATTTGTAACAAGAGACGATCCCTTGCAGGCATATCACACAACATTAAAATGACGAACTATGAGCTTGGGTATGCCTGTAAGTCAATTTATAAACGGGTAATGTAACAAGACTGAGTGTTGTAAGTCAGATAATGCAATTGTTATGCTTTTATCTGTGTTTGTGAGGACTTTCCTAACACAGTACTTCAGCGGTGAAGGAAAGGCGGACTATTCCTACACAGGGTCAGGGATCACTGATTCCAGCAGTGATATCTGAAGGTTGTTGTTGGAAGCCCTTATGGAGAAGCGTACACACTCTGACAGTGTGAAAACGAGGACCGTGTCGGAGGATGGAAGTTAGTCAACTGAAACTACTAACCAAACTGAGGAACTGTGCTTGCCCTCTGATCAAGGTACCTGACATGAAATACTGCTATAAATATCCACCTATACAGAAAGGGGACACACTGCAAGCTATGTAGGATATTAAATCGCGCAGTGGTATCACTGGGAAATATGAAATACAGCAGTGAAATAGCCATGATGGTATTTGCCACATACATGGTAGATTTCCGGGTGCTGTGTATCAGTAGGGTATCAGAGAGAGAGAGAGAGCCTTTTATATATATATAAACTTTGTGTGATAAAAACCTGTTATTTTGACAAGGGGAAAAAATCTATGACTGCAATCAAAAAACTAAAATAGTCAGAAATCTTGTTTGGTTACTTATGGTTAAGGATAGGACTGGGTAGGGTTAAGGTTGTCACTATTGGGATTAGTATTTTTCCTATAGAAATGAATGGATGGTTCCCATAAAGATATGAATACAAAATTAAGGGTGTGTGTGTGTGTATCATGTATATCACAGGTGTTAAACTCCACTCCTGGGGGGCCGGAGCCCTGCACATTTTTGGGTTTCCCCTCATTTAATACACCCAGTTCAACTCCTTCTGACAATTACCACACAGCTCTAGAGCTGAACCATTTGTGGTGGAACAGGGAAAGAACTAAGATACACGGCCCCCCAGGACTGCAGTTTGACACCCTTGATGTATATATTATATTTTAGGGACCAAATTTTATAAGAACCTGCTATTTTGGTGACATGGGAACCATTTTTTGGGTCCCCACAAGGGGAAACTCAATTTTGTGTGTGACTGCAATTAAAAAACTAAAATGTCAAAGTCTTGTATTTGTTAGGTTACTTATGGTTAAGGTTAGGGCTGGATCAAGGCTGTTAATGTTTGTTTTTCCCATAGAAATACATGGATGGTCTCCAGAAAGATATGAGTACAAACATATATGTGTGTGTGTGTGTGTGTGTCCCAGAAACCCATCATAACATGGAGATCAACTTCAGCCTTTGCAGTACATCGTGCAAATTCTGCTGCACTGCACCCTGCATATATTAGATTTCACTTTTTCTTTTTCTGTTGTCTAAAACAACATTCGAAATGCAATATGACATTCAAAGCGCTCCAGTTCTGAAGCCGTGCTGAATTGATCTTTTGTCCTCTGTCTCGGGGAGCAGCCTCTCTGTTGTTTTACCTAATATGCGGTTCCTCTTCAGTTATTCTGGATCACCTTGCTGTCACCCGCTTGAGCAGTCAAAGGCATGGCAGTTAAGGGAGTAGACTATATATTTTGCCGGTTCATTTTTTTATATGAGTAACCTGACAACTCAAATGCCATCATGTTACCAAGTTCCACACTCTCTCAAAAACTACAAACTGCTTCAGACACTGGCGTTAGCTAGGCAATGTAACTACACCCAATAATAAATACCAGAGCTGACAGTCAGGCCTGCATCTTCCGGAAACATCCAAGCGTGGTAGACTCACTGCGGCCCGAACCTCAAGCTCCTCCCCCTGTGTCCTGCTTCCATAGCTGACATTAAGTAGACCAATACTGCCCCCCTCTTGTGGCTGCCTCAGACTTTACAGACCAGCAGCTACTGAAGATGCTTCACTTCTGTCTAAACCCGGATTTTTGCCTCTTTTCTCACTATGATCCTCAAAACTAAACCTTTCACCCTCTAACATGGTACAACTGCTGTGCATTTCAGTGCAGGAAAACGAGGGTGTTTCAGTTAGAAGTATCATGGCAGATTATAAAAGCTTCAGGTTGTCGGTTTTCCAGGCGAGACTGACCCCGCGTTGTATCCCGAAGCTTTGGCCTCAACTGCATATCTCAAAAAAGAGAGCATGCTGGGATATGCAAAAAAAATTCTAATGCACCTACACTAGCAATTGTGCAAATGGCAAATAAAGCATCACTTAATTTCACAGAACAGGCAGTATCTGGCGCCTCCCTACAGGAATACTTGGGTAATGCAGAGTATGGGTCTAGTTTCTCATATAATAACAGTGATCCTCCTTATAAGCTGACACAGTCTATAGCACCGATGTCCACAAGCTGGTTGCTCAACCGAAAAACTTGCTGTTTCAAATTATCGCGCCCACGAGGAAGGTACTTTTTGCTGCAGTAAAAATTTCCAGCTGGATAAACTGGTTAAATATAAAAGTCACTGGAGGCTGGAGATAAGGAGGCTGCCGATGAAATTGAACAACAAAAGTTCACCTCCGGCCCTCAGTACATATCTGCCTTCAATCTGAGATGCCTGGCGAACGCTTCTCTATTGTTTATTCAGAGCGCAGCCCACCTATTTTCATGCTGATGTTTATATTTCATGCAGTGAGCATTCATGTTCTGAATGACTAATACCACCCAAGAGGTACACAGCTAACCCCAAACCTAATGACTTATTTTATTTTTTTAAAGGAGTGTTTCAGAATGTGAAGGACAGGTGTGCCGCCGCAGCCTGACGAACGGAGAGTCGTGATTGTGGCAACACCTTCCAAAAGCTCGACCCACGTCCGGTCTCCTCGCGAGGCTCAGACCAGGCATTGGACCTCCAGCATACTCTCTAATGGCAATAAAAGACAGACCAGCTTCTGCCCGGGACTCTCTAATGCGAATCTGCATCCAACTCAAGGAGATTATCTGTCACCCTGTAAAAACAAGGTAAAAATAGCAGCACGGCCCGCAGAGTGCATCATAAATCAGGACGAGCAAAGGGGCCCTATTATTTATTTACTTATTTATCTCCCGCCTCAGTTCTGCTGGTTCCCCTACGGCGACAGCAAGCTGCATCGATTTTACTGCATTAGCTGGGCTTCATTGGCAAGGTGCCCTGGCGTGGGGTTGCTATAGCGACGGGCCTGCCATGACACGACCCCACTGTCTCAGGTCATGACCGTCAGTGCCCAGCAGAGAAACTCCCTAAAGAGTTTTTTTTTTTTTTGACAGTTCCTGGCCAGGGCAAAACCTTGCCTGAAAGAAGGCTTTGAAGGTCACTGAGATGTAGGTGTCTTCGATTCAACAGGCCTGTGAAAAGATGATCCAACTTTAGAGGTTCTTGTCAGAATGACACCAGGTACTGAATCATAAACAGAGAGACAACCAATCCCTGCTTAAGGGGGGGGGGGGCACTGGAGGAACCAGATCAGCCAGTAAATGACATCCTTATCCCTTCAGCATCAAAGGATAGACGCTGTCTTGCAACGTCACCCCAGTAAGTAGCTTCAAAAGCCAAAACCTGTCCCCCGCTTGCACCCTGAGATCCCGAAGGATCAGTCTCCCTGCCAGAGTCCCTCTGCCCCCCCGCCCCAACCTTTGATCCAGCCCTTATCCAGAGATTACAAACCTGGTACCAATAGGACCGTTTTAACTTGTCAGGGGGCCCATTAGCTCAAACCTTAGATCAAACTCATTGCATTAGAGCAGAATCGACAGTACCCAGCAAGACAACGGACCCTAAACAACACAGTGGGGGGGGGGGGGGGGGCACCCTGACTTTTTTAAAAAAATAAAAGGGTCCCTGAAAGGGCAATCCCCCACACAAGGGAAAACCCAACCCCTCCTTTTTCTTTCTCCCCAAACAC
>JAOYFF010000060.1:136607-150778 GCA_025773925.1 Cryptomyrus ogoouensis
GGCAGGGGGCCCTGTATCTCAAACTTTAGATAAAACCCATTGGTTTAGAGCAAAATCTACCGTACCCCGCAAAACAAAGGACCCAAAACAAAACTGGGGGGGGGGGGGGGGGTCACCTGATTTATATTATAAACTTAAAGGTATGCTGGAAGGGCAATTCTCCAATCTAGGGTAAATCTAACCTGTTCATTTTATTTTGCTCCAATCAGCAGACATGTAGAACATCAGCCATTAATGGGGAAGGTCAAAAAGCATTCGTGGCTTCGGTCTAAAGAAAGGGTAACGGGATAATGAGGTTGTCTAATACATGTAATCAAACAGCTGAGATGCATTTGGTGCAAATACTACCACCAATATTAAATAAAAAATATGCTTAAAATGATCATGACCTTTTTAACTGCTGGTCTTAAGCATCCATAGCTTTACAATCGATGTGTCTTTAGGTCAGTCTGTCTCACCCCAGCCCTCTGGGATCTCCCAGACAGTCCACATGCTCCCTCCCAGCTCTCAACGTACCTGTACCAAGCAAATCAAGAACATTGATACAAGTGTGTACTGTCTGGGAGTCCTAGAGGTTGGGGTTGAGAAACACTGCTATATGTGACTTGGGGAGGTGTGGCAACGATTTCAGAGGAAAAAGCTGTAAAGAGTGACATATTCAGTCACGCAGAGGTGGCCATCTCAGGCCCAGAAAGTAAAAATCCAGACCAAGATTTTGTTTTAACCAACAGATGAGTACTCTGTGACTGTGACTCTATATACTCAACCAGATGGGTTCAAAATCTTGGTCTAGATTTTTACTTTCTGGACTGGATATGTCCACCACTGCTGTTATGTCTCTTTTGTAACTTGTGACCCCTTGAGAGCCACACTCATCTTCCTGCCCTGCAACTCAGAGTTTCAGCAATCCAGAGTTTCTTATATTATAATCATAAAACAGTTCTCAGTGGAACAGAGGAGGAAGGTGACATAGGTTTGGTTTCTCCATGGGAGGGGTCCAGATTCCATCAGGCATGGAGAAACTAGTCCAAAGCCTGCATGAGTTCTTCAACGGCACCCTGAAGGACACAGCAGCACTCCAGACAAACAGCAGGGAATTGGAGCCATGGATGATGGCAGCGTGGACAAATCTGGGCTGGCAGGGAAGTTCAAGGCCTGGATCTACCGGCATCATATCATGCCAAGAGTCATCTAACCTTTACTGGTCTATGAGGTCCCACTCACTACTGTCAAAGACTTTGAAAGGAGGATCAGCACCTTTCTTTATAGGTGACTGGGCCTACTGTGAAGCCTGAGAAGAACTGCGGTGATATGGGTGCATTGTGACTCATGAGAGAGAGGTTCTGCAGTATGGAGATTCATCTGAGGTCAAAGTCTGTGGCTGGCAGAGAAGCAAGGGACTGGGAGGAAGCGGAGGACGCAGGTCTACCAGACCAAGTCAGACCCGATGGTGGGATCAGTGGGTCCTGGACAGGAAGTGATTGGCAGATTGAAGCAGGCAGCAAGGAAAGATGCTAACGGGTCCAGGAGGAGGAGCGTTTCATTAGAATGGTGGGGAAGCTGCAGCAGGGATTGCGGTAATCTTGCAAATGTCGGTTAATTCGGTTAATACTTTCCCTAATGTGTAGTCATGGAATTTCCCCTTTAAAAAAATGCTGCATCGTGTTCAGTCACATGCTTCACTCCACCCAATTAGCATTAGACCACATTCACTCGAAGCAAAGCTAGCGGCATGAACACAAACACAGAGCCTTCAGACTGGCCTCAACTCAAGAAGCTTATATCTAGAAATGCCACGTCCATCGTTTGGACACATTGTGCTTTCAGTGAAGACGAAACCGAACAAAGAGGCCAAATGTAAACACTATAAAAAAAGAAAACAATTTAAGCGACCAAAGGTGACACCATTATTTTACTTAATCGCTAGAGAATTTGCTTTTTACTTCAAAACTAACGTGTCACATACTTCACGATACGTTTTCAGTGTGTGCTTTGATTTCAACTGCCCGAAATATTCAATAAATAGACATAAATGGTTTATCTGTGTGTTTCCTTAGATTTGAAAATCATAAAGATTTGCGATCCATTCGAAAAAATATCCCAGCTATAATAGTTCAGGATATTTACTGTACAGACCTTGCCAGAGAACTATGAGGGCAGAGTAAAGAATTTTTTTTAAAAAAAGAACATAAAATAAATAGTTATTCATTAATAGCAATAGAGGTAAAAGTTTGAAATAATCATGATATTTATTGGAAGTCGTACCACACAGGCAAACACATGGTACTTGAACACAATGTATGATCAATGCTAGCTTGGTCACCTGCAAGTGGTTCTATGATTGTAGCAATATCTGAAACACCCTACAAATCCCAGGGACAATCGCTGATGCCACATTGCAAGTTGTATGAATCATCAGATAATTATACCATAATAAGGAATGCCAGTCTTGATTTCAAAAGGGAATTGTCTGGCGTGCGACATACCTTTCATGCGCAAATGACAGATATCACGAAAACACAGACCCATCCAGTATCAAAGAACCAGAACCTTTAAAATGTCAAAAGTCTGATGGTCTCCAACCTTAAAAGTGGGAGGAAATGGGTGAAAGTTAACGGTAATTGCAGGGTTCATGCGATACGTCAGGCTGTCATTTAAGACCTGGCAGTAATATATTGAGTTGGCTGATGATTTCCATAGCCAACTCCTACGCCCTCGCGGAGACCTCACCGACTGGCTGCTCTCATCTCTTCCCACAATTAGCTGCCTGTTATGGCTCGAGGCTGAGGATACGGTCCAGAGCTGCTTCATTTGGTACTGATGGTGAGGTGGGGGAGGCAGCATTCGGACCACGACAGGGGGAAATGTAACGGTAATCACTAGCATATGAGGCCTGACAGAAAATGTGAGAACTTTGTGAGAAGAGACACCAAGAGGGTCCTCCAGGACCCCGGCCGCTAGAGTTCCAGGCTTTTTTATTGGGCCAAGAAGTGAAAACGGAGTACAGGCGCATGAAGACACTTCAGGGAGCAGTGAAACTCAGCCTGACTCGGACAGCGAGACCCTCACAGCCCCTCCCCCCGCCCCGCCGCCACTGCTGATGTTAGCCGCTGTTCCGGCTACCCGCCCGTGCCTTCCTGCCCACATCCATCCCGCTCCGAGCTGCCACGATGACAGCCAACATCAACACTGATGTAGAGGCAACGGTAACTGTATCGGCCCACTTGGGGTGGGATTTTTCAGGGGCTGTCAGGGGCTTGTGCTCGCCATCCCAGCATCCCCTCGCTGTGGGCGAGCCCTACGATGGGGCTGTCATTCACGCAAGCCAAAAAAGCTACATTACTGAGATTGGGGAGGAAAACCTCATCCGCGTAAATTACAAAAGGACCCACGAGGTACGAGGTACGAGGTGCTCCGGAGCCAATGATTCTACAATATATGAGCCAGACCACTAAAGTCCTATAAAAAAAAAAAAAATCAAAGTCATGTTGAGAAAAGAAATAAAATAACTTAAATCATGAGTAAATTACCTTCAGTCCTATACCTACTGTTCAGGTTTCATTAAAAAATTAACCAATAATTCTACCTTGCAGTGCATTGATGCCCCATCCTGGGTTGCTCTCATGGCTTCCAGGATAGGCTCTGGACCCCCATGACCCTGCATAGGACAAGCAGGTACAGAAAATGGATGGATGGATGGATGGATGGACAGACAGGCGGCGGGCGGATGGATGGTTGGATGGATGATTGAATGGATGGACAGATGGGCGGCGGGCGGATGGATGGTTGGATGGATGGATGATTGAATGGATGGACAGATGGGCAGCGGACAGACGGATGGATGGATGGATGGATGGATGGACTCCTCTTCCCATGTCAGACAAGATCTGATAGATCACTGGAGAACCCAGAGTAGATACTGTAAATACTGTACAACAATAAGTTACAATGCAGGAAAAGGCAGAAATAAGTTACATTTCTTTATTATTAGTGGACGCCTCCAAGGGAGAACCGGCACGGACTCCTTCGGAGGACCAACCCTCCTCCCTGGTAAGTTACGCCAGCTGTCGGCAAGGTGGCTTCACTATCTCCCCGGCCCTGTCACTTATACATAACGACGAGGACACGCTGCCTCGTCAACACGCTGAGCGTGAGTCACAACCCGTCTGTCGCCAGGCGACGCCGGAACGGACAGCAGGGATCCCTCGGACAGCAGGAGAATCGGCGATGTCCTTCAGAAAAGGCCTTCACCCCCCCAGCCTCACCTCAGCCCTCACTCAAGTCAGAGAACAGTCTCAAAAGCATGCTGTCCATCTGAAGCAGGTCCGGATTATGAAAGAAATGGCTTGAAATTTTCAAAATAAACACTGAGGAAAGAGTCACAGAGAGAAAATAAGCAGCCGGTGTCAAAAGTCAAACATCCTGAGCGTAGGGCAATTAAGAGCTGTGAAAACAAGGAAATTAAGAGCTGAAGGAAACATGACAGTGAGACCACAGTGACTGGGTCATCGCGATACAAATTGTGTCATTTGTTCGACAGACGACTTGGCCGCGATGGATTGAGTGGGGGCTTAATGGACAGGAAGATTGGAATGTGTGGCACGTTAAAAAAGCCCACAAAGTACTGTGGGTTCAACAGGAAGCTCACGATTGGTGGTTACAACATTAGATTGAGAGTGATAAGAACAGTGGCATCACCAGAATGCCATCTTGGCCGTTTGGTTATATTGGGTGGGTACCAGCGTTCGAATTGCATCAGAGGTCTTTGGAGGTGGCAAACGTAACGGTATGGGGGAGGGGGGGACGATCTGTTTGGGTTGGCATTGCCCACCTATAGCATCGCCTCTGGATAGAGTTCATCTGTGTTGTACCAGTCCTGTATCCATCATCTTACAGGTATTCTCAGCTCAGCTAAAATCACCACAATAAGCTCAGTCCTTCAGGTCTCCTATAAAAAGGTTCTTTCCAGAATTTACTCACCAGCCCTGGCTCCTGACTTGCAGTTGACCACTGGCAATCTGAGCCTTCCACGTCATCAGCAAGGCTAGAACAGTTTATTTGTACAGCACTTTCTATACACAGAGGCCATTCCGAGACAACATGGCGGAATACGGCTCAATTTAATCACAATTTAAACAATATATTGAAGGAGAAATAAACTCTGCAATCAGTACAAATAAATTACATAAAATGTGCAAGAACATTTAAGTGAAAATTACGGTACTTAAGCTGAGAAAGGTGAAGAGGTGTGTCTGTCTGTAGCTTCAAATTAAAAATGGCTGCAGTTGGGCCATGTCAGATCTATTGGGAGTTCTCTTTCCCCGGTTTAAGGTAGCGTGGCAGCTAAATGTCGCTTATCCCACTGGCTTGTGGGAGTTTTACTTACACAAAAATGTTCTGAGGGCAGGAGGAAAAATTATCCATCTTGAAACCAATCAGACTGTAGAGGAGGTGGGTCCAAGCAACTACAGGACGCGGGACCGAGATTGATTGGTTGGTCCCACCTCCTCTACAATCTGATTGGTTATCTCTCTGACCCAATCATTGTTCCTTCTACCTTCAGAACATTAACTTCCTCTAAAACTTCCATGAGCACTTTACTGCACTATTGCACATCTGGTGTCTATCTGTGTATTGTAATTGGTTCTTTGCATGGGGCGTGGCTGAACACACAGCCAATAAAATATCTTGAATCAAACCCCATTTGGAACCCACTTACTCCACCCTTAACCTGCAATGACACTCCAGCAGGGTCCCTCTTCTCATCTGCACATTTTAATTTCCCTATCAAACTTCTTAATGGCTGTTCATCAATGACCCATTAAAAGCAATTGTCTGTTGATAAATTAAGTTCCCTCATGCAATAGATTGACCACGAACACAGTGACTGCCTGCTACCAGCCATGGTAGCCTGTGGAGAAGTTATTCTGTAATGTGTCACAAAAAATAATAAAATTGCATAATTTAACACATTGTCTTTTGGTGGACGTGGTATAGCAAATAATACACAATATTCGGCATGGGATAGATTTGTAATTTGCGTATTAAACAGACTAAGGACATTGCGCCCTCTTGTGGCAACTCAAGGTCCTCAAACTCACTACAGGACATCAAATAAAAAAATGTAAAAAAAAACAAAAAACACTAGAATTCTGAGGCAACAATACCAACCACTGTGGCCCTCCCATACGCTGTATACGCTGAAACAACATCAAGTCACCCTGTATTACATATAATCAGCCTTTAAAGTCCCTGTACTACCTCCTTGATGAAGAATTCAAGACTTTTTAGTCAACTCTCGGATTGTAAATTTAGAAAGTCACCAGGGGGCGCCATTACCTTACGCATCTCGCTAGTTAAGGGAGGATTAGCGCACGGGCGATTTAGTAAAATTATGGGCCCCGCGCTCGACAAAACAGGCCCGCTCCACCTCGGGAAAAAAAGTCACTTTTACAGCCGGCAATCACTGCCCCCCCCCCCCCCTTTCCTCCTTCCCCCACATTATTGATATGGTACCATTTTTAATTATATGTTCTCTTTCGGTTACAAAAATTTCTCAAGCAGCCCGCTTGGGGGACCTCCTAGCCGTCTCAGCCTAGGGCCCCCAGAGAAATCAATCCGTCCCTGCTGTGAAGCGGTAGAATCCCTCAATTCAATTGCATTAAACATCAAAACAGGACATGCCAGCAGAACATGCCAGAACAAACACACATATTAACTCAGAATGATATATTGGTTCTAGAGATGCCTATAAGCAGACTTTTCTCCACTTGGGCTTGTGAGTGTTAGATTTGGGCAGGATGTGGCCGTGATCGTCCGCCTCGCTGCTTACTTGTCCTCATTTGACCCTCCAGCCAGGCGTCTACAGGCACAATCGGGCTCTAAACAATGGCGTGGCTACGATTTATTACAAATTAAGCTAACGATTCTTGGAGGATCCAAATTCGACGCTGAAAATGAATAATGAAGACACATGAAAAACACTCCAGGGAATAATGGCTTAATTTAATATAGCCGTAGTAATGGCGTTAAGGGTACGAATTTGTGCATTAGAGCTACACTATTGGCTTAAGCAGGCGAATTAAATAGGCTAAATTGGGAGGAGAGGCGGTGGAGAATGAAACATGGTAGAAAATGAAACACTGAAGACAGACAGTGAAACCACAATTGCTTTCTTTTGCCGGTAAGAAGGGTAACCTATTTTATCTCTGCAGCAAGCGAGAGCGGGGTGGATTTCGTCTGGAAATCTGTGAACCATTTGAAGAATCCCCACTCCCTTCCCCGGGGGGCTCACTAGCGCCGAAGACGATGCAGATTTTACCATCTCATCAAGCAAAGAGCTGCAGAAATGTTTACATTGAATCCATCGGACATCTGACTCAGTTCAGACGCTTGGTTTTGTTTCAAATTTACATAAACATAACACACTACTGCGGTATGCTGGCGCCCGCCCAGGGTTGGTTCCTGCATAGGCGCTGCGCTCCCGCGACCCCGGTGGGGATTTAAAGGTTATGATACTGGATGGATGGATGGATGGATAACATACACTATGCAACATAAAATAAGGCAGAAAAACTGCATTCCTTAGTCAGCTGTCTCGTTTTGTTAGCAACATAACTAAATTATTTTGTTGCTCATCTGTCCCCAACGCAGATTAATAATTAACAAAACAATTAAGACCTCTCTGAGTTCAATCATTTATCTTAACATTACGTAATTAACTACACGTTATGTCCGTACATCTGATTTTGATCATGGTGCTTTAACCTGATTCTAGGAAAGACGTCATCAAGCAAACAAATCAATATTATAAGGAAGGGCATGTAAGTGAGTGTATTTTCAGTATATGTAAGTGGTATAAAACTATTAAAACTTCGAATAGCCATTAAATATGTTTTCTCAGCTATTTTTCTAACATTGAGTTCTGAATAGTGCGATATATATATTTTTTTGCATAGTCAAACCAGAATGCTGACAAAATTACATAAAAACACATAAATCTCTTGTTATTTAGTTGTCCTTAACACATAAGCCACTGCAACCGGTTATACTGTACACTGCTTTGTAAAAAACAAATGGCACTGGCATTTAAATATATGGAAAAGCTAACAGGGCGACAGTAAATTATCGCTCAGCATGCTGCTACCTCGTGGCCAAGAATGAATAACGCAGAACTTCTTAAATAAGTTATTTTATCGCAATACTTAGTTTTGGCCGGGAGGGGGCAGCATGCCGAGAAAAGTATTTCTCACGGTTGTTTAACCTCTAAATAACGACACAATTTTAAATTACATCGTCTGCTCTTTTACCCACAACAGCGATAGGCCTACTCGTTTTTAAGTCGTGATGAAGGATGCATTTATACTAGCAGTAAAATATAATTTATTTTGCGTGTTTAAACAAAAATGTATATTTTGATTGGTTTTAGTCTTCGTTGGGAAAAAAACAAATCCACTTTGTACCAGTTATGTTGTCATTTTTTGCTCGGAGTAAAACTTATCAAGAATGAATGCAGCGGCACTTCTAAGTGTCATGCATTCGCAAGATAGGCAACTGAATTCGTGATATTGCTTAACTATGACATTTTATTTGTTTCTTCAACGACAGAAGATTCAATTTAAATGGCATTAATTACACGTAGATCTCAATATACGGCTTCACTATGCATGATTAACTAACTTAACGGTAAATATATAGGCCTACTAGCCTATAAAATTTATGTCATCTGTGACTTGAGGTTTGCCTGAAGCGACATTTAACAGTAACTCGTGTCTAAACGTAATATTTTCAAGATGGTATTACGTACGTTTATTCATAACGAACGAAGAAATAAATAAGGCCTACATTTCTTTGTCGTGGATATCTAAGGACAGACTTTGACTCTCCTGGTTATTTTTATAGCCTATAAGGCTCGGTGACCGCGTGATTATAGAATACCAATACAGCCAAATATGGATCGGTCAATAACAATCAGATTACCATGGATGCTGTAAATTAGGACTATTCGTACTTGAATTATGAACACCTTAAGCCAAGAAACTAACAATTAAATGAATATCTGCAATATAGGACCGACTATCCGAATAACCAGCCTCTAGGTTTTATGTTCAAATATCTGTATGGTTTGACATTATTCTACTTAAAAGTTTTTTTCCGTTCACTTACAGCAATCACTTGGGCTGCACAGCAGGATTTAATGACATTGCATAATGCGCACCTTGGTTCAGCCAGGCGAGTATTAAGGGATTAGATAGATGTTGTACATGGACAAGGGGTACAGAAGAGAGGGAGTGGAGGGTAGAAAGAGAGGGAGAGAGACAACGAAAGAAAAAAGCGGGGGGTGGAGAGTAAAACTGGTTTAAACGCGAGTGTGAGTCAATAAGACTCGCGCAGTGATGCGGGGAGGAAGCTCGCGTCCTTTGGAACTAAAGTGACACGGATTGCGACGGGGAAGTTTTTTTTACGTAAAACTCCTTCATTTATTTAAGACACTTACATATGATAAGGAAACCTGTTCTCGTTTCCAGGAATGTGTGGTTTGCATTATTTTCCCCATTACGTTTTTTATGGATTTCCAGTATTCATATGGTTTCACTGACAGATCGGGGTAGAGCTGACAGGTGAATTGTGTAGGTATCCAGACGCCGCCAGACGCCACTTTGCCTGCGTCGGACATGGGACCCTGTGCTGGGATCGGGGGGTACTTCACGGGAGGAATTGTGCAGCCCTGAATAACAGCTGGATCCGGCGACAACGTGAATGCAGGGACTGCGCTCCGTGAAGATGCGTTACAACCGCGGATTCATCCTGCTGATTTTAAACGGGACAGCTTGCATAGTGAGTAAGAGCGCCGAGCTGTTCGTTTGATTTAGACCTGCACAGCATTATACCAGTTCGTTTTGTTTCCTTAATTGTATACCCAGACCAGTGAGGCTTTTTAAATGATCGTGTTGTGGGTGTCGAACTGCTACTGCGTGCCGATCGCACGCATCTGCTGCACGCTGGCTACTGTACCCCTGTTAGGGACTTGATCACGGCTCCATCCTGTTTATGAAGACGAGCTTACATGCAACGCGCTGTATTTTTCAGCAAGACTTGAAGGTTCAACAGCCCTTACAGAAAAAATTGTCCATTTGTTATGCCGGAGTTCATGGGTGGTCGTGAGAGACCTCGCGGTTATTCTAGATATTAATTGCTGGATGAATAAGTTAAAGTGTTTAGTAAATTATTCCAGTTTTCCAATAACAAGAAACACAACTGTCGTGTTAATGTTATATACGGTCAGAGAATGGAAACGATGCATTTACTTCAGCCGGTGGTCATTAGTTCTCTGCAAATTGCAAATATGCCACATGGACAATCCTTAGAATTACGATTGATTTCAATTTGATAGCACCTCTTTGTCCATGCAATTGGTGTCCCTTAATCAAAATGTCATCGATTCCTACAGTTCAATTTACTCTCGGAATTAATTATGGGGTAATCGGTTTGGTGTTTCGGGAGCAGGCAGTGAACACGCATAGTATTCGCATTATTCTTTATTTTTAAAAACTGTTGTAAGTCATGCCGTGAAAAATTATCAAAAAATACGATGTTTTATTTATCAGCACTGGTTAGATCTGACAAACACGTTTTATAATTGAATCCCCTATCAGAGTTTTATTTCTGCATTGTACGATTTATAGGCTTATCATACAGATTAATTATCTTACAGTGTTACAATTGAATGATCAGATTAGGAATGTGCTTTTTGAATTTGTCATGGCTATAAGCAGGTGAATCCTTTAATTACAGCGAAGAGACGGACTGTCCCTAGATTCGCTGTAGCAAAAATTAATTACAATGACACGAGGATAATATCCTTTAGATTTAATTACAAAAGACCCACAAGCAATTAAATCAAAGCACCGACACAAGCGACGCAATTTACATATAAATATAAACACATCATGACAACAGAATTGGATCCATTTAAGTATATCTATGATTTATCTTTCATTCTAAGTAGGCTACAGTTAGGCTTCTAGTGTATAGAGCTGTCTTTGACATAAAATATTATGAAAGCAGTATATTGCACCGGACGTGTGTCATTGATTCAATACACAATTTTGGGATTATAACTTTCAGAAAACTTTAAAAACTGTTTTGCACATTCACTTAGAGAAGATTATTATTACCGACTTCTCGACCGCTTTCAAGTCGGGAACATCAGGCATGCAGAGCCACTTTGAAGCGACACTAATGGTGATATTATTTTTCATGCTAGCGGTCTACCGGCGTACTTTTGCTACCTAACACATGACAGGGAATCTCCCGGAGCGGGTTCCGCCGAATGCGCCTGCCAAGCCGGCCCTGATCTCCCAGTTACAGGGCCATTAATCGGTTGCCTCACAAAAAACGAATTTAAGCAGGAGAAAAAATAAAATAATGTATCTTTAAAATATGCTGACGCATTAAAGTTACGAACTTTCCATACGGCAGATAAGGCGCTCCTCACCGCATTCTGTGTCGAGCATTTTAACATAAATTCTACGAGAAGGAAAATTAAATAGGCGGTAAAAAATATATAAATCAGCCCCTCCGGCATAAACACCAGATAATAAATGAATGTACTGTCATTTCCAGCAAAAGCCCACAGGTGATGAATTCATTCCCGTTACTGCAGGTAGATTTGTTGATGATTCATGTACAGACCCACAATATCTCTGGGGGAAAAAAAATATCTGTTGAGGCAGCACATATGGAGGTGAGAAACATTGGTGTCTGGATTAGGCAGCAAAAGGAAGCTTAGAATTCGGGAAAACCTGAAGGGAGATGTGATCTAACACTCAGATTTAAGAAGACGATGGGGCAGGCTCACACCTTGCCCTCGCGAAGCGTGCTTGTGAAGGATGAGGAGCCAGGTGCCAGGAAATGTACAGAATTGGAAAATCCTGGGCCTGTGGATCAGGGCTACACAAGTCCTCAACCCACTGAGGAGCTCCTGGAGCAAGGATGAGGGCTGCAACAGCTCCTGGGAGAGGCCTGACTGAACCTTAAAGTCCGACTCGCGGTTCCACAAAGGCGCTTGCCCGTAGCAGCTGCGGCGGGAGGGGAATCGATTCGGCGATCGATCTGCAAGGTCAGACAGGGCCTTTTTGCGGTTGAGAGACACTGAGTTTAACCTGATTTCACCGTGTCCCCTCTCTGAAGCTCTCCGCCCGCGCAACCACTCCAAGAATGCGTACACCTCAAACTATCTTCATGGTCAACGGGCTTGATTTGCTGCTGAGTTCAGGATGTACCCTAACCCACCTCCTCACAGGGGGGAAAAAAAAATTCGGATGAATCATTTCCATGTCTGCTATCTCCCGTGTGGCTTCTGTAAGGCAGAAACACCACAAGGATCCTCAAGCCGAGCTATCGATCGTAAATGCTCCGTCGTGCAGAAGGCTGGGTGCGTAACTGGTTAGCGGTCCAGCGCTCAGATGCTGGGATGGCTTGCCGCTTCCCAGTCGCCCCAACACTCGTCATCCCGATTCTCGGCACGCGGAGGGCACGGCCGGACGGGGTTAGCGCTGAGGCATGTTCTGCTCATTCTGCCCCTGAAACGTGTGGAAAACTTCCTAACACAAACCTCCCCTGGATCAGAAACCCCAGGTATCTCCACGGGCCTGACTGGAGTGTGATCACGCCTGGAGCAGAAAAGTCGCTCCAGGTACTGGGAGAATAAAGAACAAGGCAAAACAAGGCAGCAGCTGTGGAGATCTCTGATTGGATGAGGTGTTATTTGATGCAGTACGTAGCCATCGCAGTGTAAGACATCCAGGCAATGTTGCGAATGCTGATTTCAGAAGGTCAACGCCTCCGTAATGCTCCCGTGTCACCACGTGTGCTCACTCACATTTTAAAAAACTGTTGCAGAATCTTTCTTTACCTCTAAAATTGCTGTGACATCAACTATCTAACACGTACCATGACTGCGCAACAGACCCAGAAGTTCCTGACCTGTCTTCTGTGGATGAACAACGTTGCGTGCGGCTCAGTGTGTGGAGGATGCTGCGATCGGAAGGTCGTCGGTTCAAATCCCAAAGCTGGCGGAGTGATGTCAGAGTTGGGCCCTTCAGCAAGGCCCTTAAACCCCAATTGCTCCAGGGGCTGACACTGCTTTCTCATAAGACAATGCGTGTTGCTTTGGATAAAAGCAACTGTTAAAAAAATCTGTTGGAGCAGAAACTGCTTCAATGTCCCCTGGTCTGTATGGTATACGCGTATAGCTTACCTCGTGTGGGGCTGCTCTGTCAATAAAACCCAGAGTAAACTCATAAGACTGAAATATCTCAGGTCAATTGTTTCCCTTTCCCTGGGAAATAAAAGAGCTGGCAGAGAAAAGGCAGGTCTTCCGTTGCTCATGCAGATCAGCAGGATCTG
Organism: Cryptomyrus ogoouensis; assembly: GCA_025773925.1. Classification (NCBI taxonomy): domain Eukaryota; kingdom Metazoa; phylum Chordata; class Actinopteri; order Osteoglossiformes; family Mormyridae; genus Cryptomyrus; species Cryptomyrus ogoouensis. The sequence continues at coordinate 150,018 of JAOYFF010000060.1, forward strand.
AAGGACCAAGGGATGGAAGGTGATAGTCTTGACCGTCACTGGGCTCCACAATGAGGTGATGTTGATTTCCTGCTTAAACGGGCATGAGGGGTCCTGGTATGCACTACAAGGGAGGTAGTGTTGTCTCTTCAAAACCGGTTTGATAGCCCCTGAAAACATGGACTGCAGCAGGTCATGAATGCATCTGAAAGTGCAGGGCTACACAGCATATCCTCACATCTTGTTTTAACATAGACAACTACTGGAGAGATTGGGTGGGGGCTAGGTGCCTAATGGTGAAATCGCTTTGCTGGCCCCAGGATTTGAACTGGTGACCATCTGATCACAGACAGAGCAGCCTAATCCAATGAGTCAGACGTTGGCCCCATTTCAGGGGATGAACACTGATATCACATCTCTCTGTAAGCTGGTAAGGACCCCACCCCACCCTATAACTTCTGTCTTCAAATTACCATGATATGCGAACTTCTCCAGACTGCAGCCGGGTCACAGGCGAGGATGGGTCACTGCTTTGAGCACCTTTAATAGCTTGTTACACAAGCTCTCCATCAGAGATACGGAAGAATCCATCTATCGTGGACATCATGGATGTTTCACCTGGTGTGTTTGGGGGATGGGGGGGGGCTGTCGGGCAGTTCAGCCTAACCGTGACTCATGAGCAGGCACCCCCCCGCCCTTGTTCTCCGCAGTCTCTCCTAACACATCCTCCACGTGGGAAGTGGGGTAACCTGTTCTCCGCAGTCTCTCCTAACACATCCTCC
>JAOYFF010000060.1:151844-188645 GCA_025773925.1 Cryptomyrus ogoouensis
AACGCCCAAAAAAAAAAAGACACCCCCCCAACACGGGAGCCTTTCGTTTTTTAATCTTTTTATTTTTAAAAGGCTTTCCATCTGGGTTCATTTGTTATTTTGTGAATTTGGAAGAGTACCCCCCCCCCCCCCCCCCAAAACTCCACAAAGCCACAAAGAATTGTGCTTACGTTACTCCCATTGGCCATTTCTCCCCGGGGTGAATATCATTGGACGAGCAGAAGCGAGTAACCTGCCCAATGAGATATGTACTATTGCTCTGGTCCAATCATATTCCTTCTTTGACAGTAGGGAAATGCTGATAGAGTGGTTTTAAGGGACATTTGCAGCCAATTGGCTGTAAGGGACCCATAGGAGTGACACCTCCTCATTTCTGACTTGTACCACTTATTCCTGTTTCAATTCCATCACGCTTGTAACCATCAACTCACTTTAATACGTTACAATCCCACCAAACCATTTTGTTGTCGGCTGCTGTGTAAATCTGGGTTATTGCTTTTTTTTGCCCACAAATATCCATTAAGGCCTGCTACAGTGATGCCAGAGCCACTTCTGCTTCACCGTGAGTGACGCCTCTGGGCTCCATCCGCCAGTTTATCACCCGGGTTCCCCAGCACTGACAGCCTGCCAACGAGATCCGCGTCAGAGGATCGGACTCTGCTCCCTACTCACCTGCACTCCCCCCTTCCATATAGCGAGACGCGGCTGCTCCCAGCTCCAGTTCCGCTCCAGTGCTCGCTTGCTTTTCCCATGGGAGGCTGGGAGGGGGCTGGCCAAAGGCATGGAGTTGATGGGCGAGATCCAGGAGCAGCCCAAACCTGCAAATTTTTTCATGGCAAAATAGGACCCCCACATTCCTGCCCTGCAGGGGTTATTCCTGGGTTTTTTAAGGTGGAGGGCGGGTCATATGAGGAGTTCTAATTCATACAGAGGGGCAAACTTTATCATTAGCCAATGATATCATTTGAATTATTGATTGACAGGGGGAAGAGCCAATCAGCTTTGATTTACAGGGGGCATTAGGTGTTTATTTAAAATGTGTTCCCAGGTACAGGGTGGTGTCTGAATAGCACATCTGAATAGCTTAGAATCAATACGCCTACTGGTTCCTACTTCTGAGTCATTAACAAATTGCAGACGGTCTCACAGGGAAAAACGTTACAATCAGAATATTTTCCCTGAGGTACTCTGCCAAGCATGGCATTGCATCACCTCGCAAAAGCAGCAGAATCGGGTCTGCGTCCGGCACCTCCTGAGTCCGGGGGCTTCTTCTTTTGGACCTCAGCTCGGCAGCTTAATGGTGTCACCCCCCCGTCCCAATTATTGGAATGATTATTGAAGCAGTAAATAGCATCAATTCCTGTGCCTGTAGTAGTTCCTAGGAGGGGTGGTGGAAGGTCTTAGCATGGGAGGGGTTATAGCAGCGATTCTAATGAAGGCATTTCTCTTGAACCTTTGAACAAATCGCCGCACTTGGCCAGAGATATGCCTGTTGAGAACTGACACGCAGGGTGTGAGAATAACAGCCAATGGATGTCTGGTCTAAGGCGCCTACACTGCTGTCAATAAAAGGTTCAGTCGAAGGCCCCCCCCCCTCCCCCTGCCAACAACATACCTTATGTATTTGTGAGGGTGGATTAGCTTCCGGCTCCATGAGAGGCCCAGACAGACCCAGAAAGCAAACCACTCAGCCCGACTGCCTCCCACACAGGCCTCCGGTGCTCCTTTCAGACTCACAATGCAGCTCCTCCGCCTCCCGCCCTCCTTAGCGGCCCTCCACACTTCCCACGGCACAGAGCATCTACCACCTAATAGGTCATTAGCATTCAGTAATCCTCCATTACTCCCACTCTCCTTCTCTTCGCCGAGCGCAGGGGGTCGCCTTCCCCAGCTGTTTGAGCCAATCTTTCCACGAACAACCCGAGCTATGTCTTTTAAGAACTTCAGGTAGCTGAACTAATAAAGAAACACAATGGTGGCTTGCGCTTGGGTACGTTCTTTCACGTAGACTTATCAGAGCTTCCTTTAAGACTTTTACTAATCTATAAATCATTCTCAAGGGGGCTCCGTCTTCTCACAGAACACCGTAGAAATAGGCAGTAAGAGGCTTTACGTTATATTTTGGTGTCTCTGCTGCCTCTGTTTTTATTTACATTCTCCTACCCATTTTTGTCTCCAGCTGGCCCTTGGACAGGAAGACCCCTCTCCGAGTTTCAAAAGCTCCCCGAGCGAGCACTCCAAGTCGGTGGGAGTGTTGGACGGGCCCAGTCTCTCTCCACTGAGCCGGTGGATGATGCACAGCAAGAGCCGGGCAGCCAACACCACAACACTGGAGCTGCCGTACCGTGCGGCGGTGCCCCCGTCCAAGCAGGAATTCTGGGAGATGTTGGGTAGCGAGGCACAGCCGGATTCCACCGCCTCACGTGCAAAACGCCGGCCCATCGTCAAGACGGGCAAGTTCAAGAAGATGTTTGGCTGGGGAGACTTCTACTCCAACATCAAGACGGTGCGTCTGAACCTGCTCATAACAGGCAAGATCGTGGACCATGGCAATGGCACCTTCAGCGTCTACTTCCGACACAACTCTACAGGGCAGGGCAACATCTCCGTCAGCCTGGTGCCACCTGTCAAGGCCGTGGAGTTCGACCTGGAACGCCAGAGCGTGGTCTACCCCAAGGACTCCAAGATCTTCAACTGCCGGGTGGACTACGAGAAGGTGGACCGCAACAAGAAGACCTCGCTTTGCAACTACGACCCGTCCAAGACGTGCTTCCAGGAGCAGACACAGAGTCACGTCTCCTGGATCTGTTCCAAGCCCTTCAAGGTCATCTGCATTTACATCTCCTTCTACAGTACGGACTACCGTTTGGTCCAGAAGGTCTGCCCAGACTACAACTACCATAATGAGATGCCCTACCTGCCCTCAGGTTAGAGACGGTGAAAAGCTCTGGCAGGGCGGGGCCACGAGTGGCCAGGAACAGCACAGCACCAGGAAGGGGAAATTCCCTAAGAAAGGATTTCCACACCAGACCGAAGTCACATTCGATTTTACATTCTCATTTTATCCAGCATTATTTATTCATTCATATCAATTGACAAATAGCTACTTATTCCTCTAATTGTATTTTATTTCAATGACAGATTCTATTCTCCGCAGAAGTATTCTTTTGACTTTTTTGTATATTTTTTTACTCGATGTACGTACGGTTCGAGAAAAACACCAACATACTTTAGAAGAAATGGGTAACCTTTTATAACAAGCGACGAAAAGAGATGCAGTACCTACTCACCCCCCAACAACCTGCTCATAATGCATTATGTCAAACGTCTTATACTGTAATGTGTGTCGAAGAAGTCGAGTATTATGCAACTGTTGTGTAGGCTACACTATACAAACTTCAGGGGACATTAGCGGCAGCCTCAAGTTAATGTACCAAGTCATTTTGTCCCCCCCCCCAGCCCCCATAGATGTGCTGGGTTGAGCTCCCAAACCAGTAAACACCACTGCCCATGAACCGGTTGAGGTTATAGCATTTGCGTGTAAACGGCGGTATTAGGTGTCCAGAGCATTGCCCGCATTAAAAAAAAAAGAGGACCCCCATCTGTGACGCAGCGCGCTCCACTTTCATTCCATCGTGTCCTTGCGTATACTGGAGAAGCTCTGAAAACCACTCACATTAAAAAATAAAAAAAATGGGGAACCGAGATATGGAGTATGAGAGACACCTCTGGTTTTATAAGGTCCAGTAATAGCCTGCCTGGACTCTATTGGGGGAAAATGAAAAATCTTTGAAAAGTCTGAACTTCTCGAGTACCCTAATACATGTGTGAAAGGAAGCTGAATTCTTTATCTTATCCATATCATACAAACACATGATTTATGCACCTTGAATCTTCTATAAGACATTGCCAATATACTATATAATTTAAGGCACAGACAATAAAAGTATTTTTAAATTTATATTTCTGCAAAATATACATATATGACGGCATTTTTATCGCTTGATTGGGTTTTTTTGTTTTTTTAAGGAAATAGTACTGTTTTATAATTTCTTTGTTCATTTCTCAGTGGCACAGCAATGATTACGCACTTTATATTACAGCTATTTATGGCCAGAATGTGAAATGAATCTCTAAAACAGAGCTGCTCAACCCGGTCCTTTGAGACCCCCAGAAAGTCCACTTTTTCGCTCCCTCCCAGCTCCCTACTGGGACATGGGGGGCCCAAAAACATGGACTGCCCGGGAGTCCCCCAAGGACCGGGTTGAGAACCAATGCTCTAAAACAAACATCCAAGTAAAACACAGGGTACAGTTTCAGTACCTGGCTTGAAGTTCCACCACCACTCACATAGTTCATTAATCACACAGGATGATAGGTCAGACACAGCAGCCCCTGATATTTTGATTGTGGGTTTGTACCACAGCTGCGGACTCTGAAGGGGAACTCCTGTTGTACCTTGGGGCATTAAACCACATAAAAGTGGTTTATGTGAATAAATGTGACACAGAGCTGTGAAAATAGGTGACAAGTAAAGCCAGAAGCTATGCAGTTTGAACACCATCCTCTCCTATGAGGATTAGCAGGACTTGGTACAGAGTCACAGTGTTAAACTGTGCTGTTTACAGCGATACTTGGGGTCTAACCTAAAGCTAATGTACGCAACTTAACCCACCAATAGAGCACAGTCAAAGAAAGCTAAACCAAGACAGTACCAAGCAGCAGAGGGATCTCACATGGCCTGCTGCTACTGCCAAGCTCCAGTAGGCCACATGAATGCACTGACAGCATTTGGAATAGCTCCCCCTGTCTGTAGGGAGGTGTTAAGACAAAGAAGAAGAATAGGGGGAAAAAAACAATAGCTCAGTTTCACATGGTGAGAGAAACATTGTCAATTCATTACCACTGATTTAAAAGATCATATTGAGTTTTAATGCAAAATAATGCATTGTGCTAATTCTCAGTTTATTTCATTTAAAGGCTTAAATCTATTTTTCAGAACATGCATCCAAACTGTTTTGTTTTCCCCCACTAGATGATACGTCATTTGAAATGGGGAACAATGACGTCGGTCCTTGTTGTTTACTAATTCCCTTGTGGAAGCCAGGCATCACACAGTTTTCTGCCCTGCCAGCAGAGGGCAATGTGGCCAGTAGCATACAGGGTCTTGGTAAAATGATCACAATCAAATAGGAGGAGGGGCTGATTGCAGTGCACTGATTAAGCAGATGTACCTACGAACCCCCCACCTACACTCCTGCCCCGCCCCTGGGGTAAATCCAGCTAGGAACCCACCCCCGCATATGACAGAAAGTCCATTTTCCCTGGATGGTCAGAATATATGTGACACATCGACGCAGCTGACAGTCACATCATTCACGTGAAACGCTACTCCCACCACAACCGAAACGCGAGCAGACGGCCGTGTCCTGCACCGCAGAGGCTGAAGGTTCTGCCTCCTGACAAAGTGTCTCAAACCCGAAGAGACCCCCCCCCCAATAGTCTAAAGAGGGGACAGCCAGGCACTCCCGACCAATCCCAATGTAGCAAACGCTAAGAGGGCATGGCCCTAGCACAAAGGAGTGGGGGGGGGCGGGTATCCACGGTAACAGAGGCCAATCGACACCTCACCGCCAATATGCGGCAGGTCGATTCAGCGCAATACAGTAAAGAGCACTGTAATGTCCCCTACGATCTATGGTTCTGAATAAAGTTGTATTTCAGTGTCAGCTATGGTGTCCAGCCCCTTTATTTCCACTCAGGTCTGAGGTCATGTGTGTGACATCAGCGTCTAAGGAGCTCCGTAGCTCCGGGTCAATTCAATCAGCTCCTCTACATTCTTCGGTGAGACCTTTCAGACAATGATTTGAAAGTACAGTCATGGCCTTCATTTGTCATAATCAGAACACGCTGAGGGCAGGACTGGATCTGAGCACCGCAGATTAAAATCTGGAAGTTCTGCAATGCGGGGAGGGGCGTTTACCGGCCGTGCTCGATTCCTCCGGCAAGTTCATTAATTAGAGATTACCTTTATTGCCAGATTCCCATTCCTTGCAAAGATACGGTTGACGTTAAACCCAACTCAACCTCTTAATTCCTAGACAACGGCTAACGAGGAAGAGAGTTCAAACACTCAGCTGCCTGCATTCTTAAAAAGAGAAATGAGACAAAATAAAAATTTAAAAGTCAATTTCAACAAGGCTGCTGGCATCTATGCGCCCCCCTCCCCCCCCACGTCGATACCCCGCCCTTGTCAATCCACTTCCCCCCTTTCTAATAAAGGGACGACCCGCCTTAGGATAACTAGGAGCTGATGAAGGAATGGGGCAAAATGGAGGAAGATGGATATTCGAGTGAACGACAGACATAACGGAATAACTGAAAGCTTTAGCGGTAACAATATCCCCATTCAGAAAAGGAAGGGATCCGCGTTTCCAGAGGATATGGGATGTTGAGCAGAACTATGCAGGCACATAGATTTTAGACAAATGGGAGGTTTCTGTGCATGATCTGATTGGCAGAAATAACAGAAGCCACATTAAACAAAAGGAAATGTAAGCAGGGGTAGGGGGCGATTCCAGCATATTTTAAGGTGGGGGCATAAGAGGAGCCATAATTCATACAGAGGGTCGACCTTATCATTAGCCAATGATATGTTTGAATTGGTGAGTGACAGCGGAAGGGGCTTTCACGGAGCCAATCAGCTTTCAGCAGGGGCCAACGCCCCCGTGGCTCCGCCCCTGTACATACTCCCGGGAAGGGGATCTTAAAAGCTGGTGAGGCCGCTTGAGCATATCTCCAGGAGAAAAGCGAGTCCAGGAACGACAGCATTACAGGCCGCATGCTAAAATATTCTATTTAAAAAATCCTGTGGGCAGCAATTATGGGTAACACTACCTGGAAAAGCGAGTCGGTCTGCAGCTAGATATTAACATATTCATACCGGCTGAATTTAATTATATGCATTTCCTTATTTTTTTCGCTGCAGTCACCAAAGACACGGGATGGCCACTAAAGAGGTTTCGCGCTCCGCTGTCCGGACAGTCTCTCCTTCTGCAGGATTTGAATGGCTGAACGGGGGGAGAGAAGCCCCCACGGCCGGCGGTGTCTCAGAATGTCAGAGATTACGGACAGACGGAGGAAGCAGCACCACACCCACACGTCTGCGGGAGGCGTGAATGGGGGGGGCTGCTAACCGGGGGCCTTAGCGGAAGCCCATGACTGCCTTCCGTCAGCCGCTGAAGGGGGGGGGGGGCAGGGTAAAGGACCCCACAGCTGCCAGGATTATTATACGCTGTCAGTCACTGACCAGTTTCATCCACCTCCCGCTACCAGGGTGGCCGTAAAAGGGGAGAACTGGAATAACTGGGGCCCTAAAAAATTTGAAACATATTTGGACTGGGGGCCCTGCCGGCTGGATCAAAGCATGCCAGGGTGACCCCCAATCTCAGCCGTGATTGGTCCCGAAGCCTCGCCTCCGATCACTTTTTACATTCGTACAATGGGCTTCTCGACTGCAAGTCAGGCAGAGGTGCCCAGTGCGGGGGGGGGCCATGAGTGACAGCCGGGGCCTCCGGGCCGTGACCTGCTGCCTCAGTGTATGTAACTACATCCCAGGAAAGAAAGAGAGGAAAGCTCTGCAGAAGGAGGAAAGGCAGTAGGCAGGGGTGACACTCAGGCCGCAAGCCTACCGGAACATTCCACAGCACCCGCCCACCATTTCCCACATATTTATTAATGCACAATTATGCATTCCTTTATCGAAATCTCTATTGTAGCTTTAAAAAATGATGATGATGAACCCAACTGAATCATAAATCCAAATCATATTCTATATTCTAAATTCTCTGCTCCCCAACTAAAATAAATCATAATTAAAACAAGGAGAGATTTAAATGATGACGGGGAGTTTTAATATGCAATAAAAGCTGGTATTTGGCCAATGACACTTGTAGTTCCCACTAAGGGGTGTCCAGATATGCGAAAAAATGGAGAATTGTTGTTCAAATTCTCCTGGGCGTGAAGTCCTACCAAAAACGGTTAAACTGCTTAGTTAGACCAAACCTGAGAAACAAATGAACGTCTGTGATTTAGGGAAATGCTGCGAGGTCGTACTGTTATGGAAGTTCACCAGTGGACCAGACCTCTCCAGGGCTCATTCTGGGGAATCCCTAGACATTCCCAAACCGGCTGGGACACATAGGCCTCCAGCGTGTTCTGGATCTTCCCTGGGAATCACACTCAGAGGGACGAGCCTGGAAAAGCTCCTTTGGGAGCCGACCCAGCTGGCATCCTCTTAAGACGCTCAAACCACCGGACGGAGGCTCCATTTCTGGATCTCTGAACTTCTCACCTCGTCGCAGGGAGAGTCCATCGACCCCGCGGAGAGACCTCATTCCGCTTGTACTCGCAACCTTCATTACCCACAAGTCTCGACCACAGGTGACAAGAGGGCCATAGATCGGACAATGGCTTCCGTAGTGTCACCCAACATCTGTGACTTTGCATGGATCAAAGTTTTATCTTTCCTCTGGTTCCCTCCTTTCCTCCCATGATTGCTCCCTCTGTCGTTACCAGGTAAATATGAATTGCACCATATAAGAAATGAGGTCGCAGGCAGAAGGCAATTGGCCACTAGAGGGCAACACACTTGATCTATCCTTAAAGGGGAATCTGTGACCTGGCACCACTTTCTCTCCCCCCTCCCCTGGCATCCCAGTGGGGGTTCCCAGTGTATATGTTAGGGGTGGGTTATGTTGCCTGTGTGCGCTTGATTCATTATCAACTGGCCGGGGTAAATTACATTAATGCGTACCATTTTGCTGAGCCAGCATTATGAAACGGCACATTCTGCTGTGTCCTGATTAATCTTCATTTACTCCACTTCATCTTCTGAAGGAGAATGCTCTCCATTAACTTTGGCTGGATGCAACGTGCTTTAGCAGACAACTGGCATTATTTTGGACAGTACTCATTTATATCTTTCCCAGTACTTATCGTTTCTGAGTCTCCTTTTATAAATACATAGTTACCCTAAATTTCGGTAGCTCCACGACGTAGGACCAGTATACTTTGAAATTCGAGTACCATCTTACAGACTCTGAGTGATTATGGGCTGTAATCTGCTACCCTACTGGTACAGGATTAATATTGCATTGAGAGGCTCATTCAGTCGCTAAGGACCTCGGGGCAGCAAACATGACACGTATAAAGGTTTCCTCTCTTGGGAAGACGGCTGGTTCTACAGCGACATTTCAACAGGTCGCCTCGGTTGACAGAAATAATCCACACGCTACATGTGTGAAGAATTCAGTGTATTTTATGTAATTAAATTTCATGGTGTCTTATGGAATTTAGAAGTGGGTTCGTAGAGGTGAGAAGATTCTGTAAGAAAGTGAATTTCTGTCTCAGCTCCATTCTCTGAGCTCTCCGTGACCGAGCAGCAATGGCTGCGCAAAAGCAGCTGGTCATGTGATACTACATTAGTGCACATTAGCATATATTAATGCACCTGTGCATGTGCTAATGAATCAGAACATGTTAACACATCCATTCCTGTACTGAGGTATTAGCTCACGCTAACACAGCCATTTGTGTGCTAAGGCGTTAGCTCACACTAATGCGGCCATTCGTGTGCTTAGGCATTAGATCACGCTAACACAGCTATTTGTGTGCTAAGGCGTTAGCTCACACTAAAGCAGCCATTTGTGTGCTAAGGCGTTAGCTCACACTAACGCACCCATTTGTGTGCTAAGGCGTTAGCTCACACTAATGCAGCTATTCATGTACAAAGGCATTAGCTCACGCTAACACAGCCATTTGTGTGCTAAGGCGTTAGCTCACACTAATGCGGCCATTCGTGTGCTTAGGCATTAGATCACGCTAACACAGCTATTTGTGTGCTAAGGCGTTAGCTCACACTAAAGCAGCCATTTGTGTGCTAAGGCGTTAGCTCACACTAACGCACCCATTTGTGTGCTAAGGCGTTAAATCACGATAACGTGGCCATTTGTGCACATGCTAATGCACCTGTTTGTGTGCTAAAGCGTTAGCGCAGGCTAATGCACCCTTTTGTGTGCTCGTGCATTATATCCATTCATGTGCTATTCTAGGACAGGGGTAACCTTGACTGCAAACGAAATTCAAACTCCTGAGCCCTCAGGTTCATAGCGGGTGAGGGGTAACAGATGGTTCCCTGACAAACTGACAAAGTGACAGTGGGGTTCTTCATTCTTGTAACCCGCACCTGACAGTTTAATGTCAGGGAAAAGCGTGTTCACGCACAATAAAAACATCTACCCCTATCCAGTATCACATTGGTTCTTTTAGCCTTGTCAGAGACGTCTATTCCATCGATATGAAAACACCGTTGCTCATGTGGCCCCCTGGCTCTTCAGTCGTTCGCAGTATTTTCTAGTGGCCATATTGACTGAATTGAATGTGGTTTGCCTGCTATTTTCAGCTTGACGAATAAGTGCTGAGATTAATGGGAGAATTATCACACCTGTGCCAGCATGTGCTGTTGAATCAGAGGATGGAGAAGCAAAACAAAAGCCACTTACCGAGGGCTGCGAAACGCAGGAGCTGGATGGCCGACTGTTTACAGGAAGCGTGAAGGCTGCGGTTTTCCTTGCTCTCGGGCGGGATAATTAAGGAGGAGGACACGTCGCAGACATCGACGAGACTTTCGGCACCTGCTGGCCGACGTTTCCCCTGCCAAAGTACAAAACACCACCTTGACTTTCAAACTAAATTTAGGCAGCTAATAAGACTTCTAAAAAACTAAGCATGCCTACATTAATAGATGGGGGACTATCCACCCATGCCGTCAATCAGAACTACACCTAGTTTTTGGTCTATTGACCCACCACTAGGACTCATGTTTGGCTTTAGTCCAGGGCTGTTGGTCTTGGTATTAAATTCTTTGGAGGCGAAGGGGGTCTTATATTTACACACCTTTCAGATTATTAAGGGAGTCAAACAGGCAGGACAACGACCTTGGGGCAGCATGGTGACACCATTGCTGCGTCGCAGCTGAAGATTTGAGGATTGGAAGCTTCCAGTGCCGCTTCAGTTTCCTCTGAGATCCACAAGTTCGTCCAGCAGTCCAAAGACGGTTTGGTGATCTGCTACATCCAGTGCGTTTCTGTCCCTGCAATGGACCGCAATTCTGTCCAGGTTGTCCCCTGCCTTATGCACCAAGTTTCCCATGATAGGCTCCTGCTTAATTCTGACCCCGTACCAGATATGTGGTCAGAAGGTCAGATGGTTAGATGCTGAGCGAGAGTTCATCTCTTCCATATTACTAAAACAGTAGCACATGGTTGCTCTGCTAACTCAAACGCATATAAGCAGATCTGGCCTGAAGAAGAGGCGAGAGGTGAAGCTAAACACAGGTCTGTCTGTTATGAACAAATTAATAGTTAAATCGACATACTTAGGCCTAGCTAGGTATTTTCAAAAGATGTGTCATAAACATTTAACTTGCATGCGTTAAACACATCGCGTATATTTACCCGCCTGCATGGCCTTGATGCTGTTTAGTATGACAGTGGAGAAGCAATTCACCGCAGCGGGAGAAGAGCGGCACCAGCGCAGAAAACTAACGGCTAAAGGGATCACCGAGCCGCCATTTATGAAGGAAAATGAAACCCGATTGCTGACTGGCATACGTATCGATCCGCGGCCCAGTTTCCCGCGAAGATGAAAGCGCATGTTTGAAGAGCGCCGGTCGAAACAAGACAATGCGAGACCTGAAGTTTGGGTCGAAAGTCGGGTGCATGTTCTCCCTGGATGCAAGGCGTCGGTCGAGGATGGCGTGGGGCCAAACCAGCGGTGGACTGACCTCAACGGACAGCCGATGCCAGCCTGGCGGTCATCCGCTCGCGGCTGATGAAAACTCAGCCTCCATCGTATCCCCGTTTCAGTACACCTCAAACCGGCATTTACACAAAAGGCTCCCAAGATATTAAATACGGCCAGAGAGACGATTCTGGAAGTGAGGTCAGAAGAGGTAGACTGAGATTCCAACACAGAGCAGAACAAAAGAAATACCAAAATCCATGGTGTCTGGGAAGTGAATGGCGCCAGAACCAGAAAAACTAAGGAGTCGTGTTGCGACTCCCAACGATGATTCCCTCCGAGTCGCTAAGTCGCCGAAACCCGGGTTGCAGTCTTTTAATTCAGTCTCTAAATAATTAGACGACCCTAGCCAAGGAAGCACACGATCAGAGGCTTAACGAGGCCGGTTCCTCCCTCCTCGAGCAATAAAACGCAGCCGCCTCATTCTGTTTACCGGCATGAGACCGATGCGCGAATGGCCTCACGAGGTGAGCGGCTGACGGATTTAACATGTTAATTTAGCTTTACGGCCTTGGTGGGATGGAAGGAGCCATTACCGGTGTTTTGGTGGGTCAGAATCCGCGCCAGTGCAACGCATCATTCCGGGCAGGCGACTCAATAGCGGGAAAGCCAGCCCTCCCTCCCGTCCAGTGAACTCCCACCGGTACGGAGCTGAAGGCTGTCAGCAGAACAGACGACACGGATTCGCCACGCCGGCAGGTAAGGGAGCACTAAAGAAGTGCCCATTAAAGCGGCATTAAGTGAGCGCGCTCATGCTCATCGGCCATTAAGGATGACAAGGGGATTTGGGCTTTCATTAGCGCGACGGACTTTAATTACCCACCGGAGTCAATATTTGGACGAGTCAAATACCGATTTGTCCCGGCCTTTTCAGCCGATAATTGAAAGGTATCCGTTAAACGTATATAAACCAGCAGAACTCTGAGCAAGACTGCATGTAGCCAAAAAATAAACAAATAAACAGACAGCCTTTAACAAAGAAGTCATTCTTATAACTGTTTGGGATTAGCGGTTTAATCTGTGATATCACAAATACACTCGACGCTTTGCAGCTTGCAGGTGCTACTGCCAGTTATGGGGGAGGAGAATCAAAAGCAGTAAGTATGTATAGAAACGATCTTGTATTTTTTATTATTTTAAGTGCCGGACATGGTTGGGGATGTGAGCAATGCTGTTTCTGTGAGTGCATCACCTGGGGACGAGGGCATTGGAGGGACATGGATGCTCTAGCAGATTCAGGGGGCCCAGCACTGCATTGGACCCCCAAAATTTACCATCAGGGACCCCTCTTCCCCCAGTCGCTTGGCAAAATAATCGAGGGGGCCCAGAATTTCAAACTACCGCCCCTGATTGAATTGGTAAGCTTTGGTGTTCTGTGTGCAGGTTCCCATTCCAGATTTGGCTGGGGGGGGGGGGCGAACCACCCTCCACACCATAAACAGATCAGGTGAAACAAACTGATGGAGCTTTGCCCCTCCAAGGTGAAGAAGAAAACACATGAAAGACAGTTTGAGGATCAACAATTGGATGGATCTAACCTATCAGATGGAGCCACACCCCTACATTTATCACAGAAGCAAATCGCTCCTCTGGTGAAAACATACAGGGCAACGCGACACGGTAGCTGGAAATACGGGCAAACCAGCTAGGAAGTCGGTTTATGGTCCAAGAGCAAATCTGTGATCAATCGGGGAAAAACAACACACAGGCCAGGGATTAAGTCGCCCAGGAGAATAAATAGTTGATGAGGCCTTAATTAAAATTGCAAAGGATTTTTTTAAAAAACAGTCCAGATCCCTGAGCCGAAGTGTAGTGGGAGTGAGCGAGAGAGGGAGGGGCCAAAGGTAACGGCGACATAAAGGGAGAAGCAGAAGAAAGCAAGCAGCCTCCCGCTCATTAAGCCTGACCTGCTGAAAAACAATAACGGCATGTAATTAAGGGCACAGGGAGCACATCGACCGGATCTAAAGGGGGGGGCGGGTGTCCAGATTCCATCGCATCCTTTCCCAGTGGTCTGGGAGTTCAGACAGATACGACGACGACGAGCAGCTTCAGCAAAGCAGGTGACCTGCATTAACAGTGCCAGCACCCAAAATTAAGGGAAACATATCAATAGGAATTGATCAAAGCCCTGTGATGGACTGGCATCCTGTTCTGAGTGTACGACAGCCTTGTGCTCTATGCCCCAGGTCCCTCCCCCATCACCCCTGGATGGGACGGACGGACGGACGGACAGACAGATAGACAGATAGATAGATAGATGCACAGACAGAGGGTTAGCACTGTAGCTTCAAACAACCTAGAGATCGTGGGGGTGTGTGATGGACTGGAGGTTCAGTTCCCAGAGGGTGGACATCAGGAAGGGAGTCACACAATGACTTGGTGTATCCAGGCCTTGAAGCCTGAGTTCCTCAGCACAACGCAGCCTTGTGACACGGTTCCATTTGATGCGCCGAGAGACAAGAGAGAGATGGGGATGCAGCCGACGAACCTTCGCCGGAAGCAAGCGTCAATAACGCATTGCCTTGTTCATGAAGTTCATAAAGACTGTTGGGTGTCGAAAGCGCTCCTCCGAGCGAAGTCACTGACGGCAGACGGCGGTATTAATGTCAGAAGCAACGCCCGTCGTCGCCGTGACGACCTGTGGGGATTAATAACGTCACCTGAAGCTGTGAGTAGCGTAGAGGGGAAGCCTTAGGCATGTCGAGTCACTCCAACACATCAGATCACACCCAAACGTTTAACATGTAATGTATGCAAATCCGGTGACAGGATGGGGGATTAGGGTTCTGATCCAGGTGTAGTTCTGAAAGGAAAACAAACATGGAGAGAGAAGGGGCATCAGAGCAAAGAAGGCAAACAAACCTGTTTATCGTGTCAAGAGAGTGCTCCTAATCACTTAGAGGGGGTATAACTTAATCTTTAATTAGGGCAATAACAGCCACGGCTTCTTGCGGTTACATCAGCCGTTGACAGAGGCAGCCAATGACAACGGGAAGATCGCAGCAAGAAGGTTCCGGTTCCGTCCGCTTCAATCGTAAGAAATATGTTTCGCGTCCAGCTACTAGCTGTGGGTTTCAAGCGGCTCGTCAGTCGAGGCAGCTGAGCTCGATTCGTGTGAACGAAACAAAGAGGATTGAAGAGTGAGAGTGAGTGTGTGTGTGTGTGTGTGCGTGTGTGTGTGTGTGTACGCATGCCCTGTGGATTGATGTGGAAACTGAAGGGAAAAGCTTCAGCCACAGATTAGGATGGGAGGAAGCAGGACCGATTCTAAGATTGTCTAAGGGTGTATATAAGGGGCCGACCTTATCGTTTGCCAATGATACGTTTTGAATCGGTGAGACTCAGCTTTCAGCTACAGACAATGCCCCTGTGACACAACCCCTGTATTTGCCCCCTGTAGGAAGGAAGGAAAGAACGAAAGAAAAGAGGAAGAGGGGAAGAAAGAGTGAACAAACAGATGAACAAGTGGCCACAAACAGGCAAATTTAATCAAAATTAACCATTATTGCCTTATTTATTGAAAGAGACACACAGCGCAGCAGAGAAAAGCAGGAAAATCTCTGCTACATTCCGTCTCCGTTACCGTAGCGGTGAAACACAGCGGCTACTACTGGGGCATTGTTAGCCAGCCGACCGCTAACCCGTACAGCCAGGGCGAGCAGGACATGGGGGGGACCCACTGCAGCCGGTGTGCAGCTTCGCTACAGCAAAGCAGCACGTTAATTTCCCCAGGCGTCAGAGGGGGGATGCACACTCCCTCCCCCACTCTGTGTATATCGCGGACAGCACAGGAAAGGTAGAAGGGTAGCATTAAAATACGTCTTTTTCACTTGCAAGGGGGAGAGTGTTTATCATGAGTTTCAAGTGTGCTCCTCCATGGGAGAGATCAAACACGGCTTCATTGTGACAGAGCGACATTAGTCAGACATTCACGTCACGGCTCGTGTTTTGAGACGAATTATTGAATCCATCACAAAGGAGCACGGTGTCATCTGGACTGGGAACAAACAAGGGATGCACGGCAGAAAGAGGTCTCTTTGAGCAGATATACTCACTGGGTTTTTCATTAGCTGGAGTTCTGAAGCAGCGCTTCACAAGTTCGCAACGGACCTGCTCCTCTTCCAGCTCCAGAACCCAGGACCTAGAAGTCTGTTTGATGTGGACGAGGCACCTAAATCTCACAGAGCAGGTCCCGTTTAAGAAACACAAGCATTTACAGTGAGACCGAAACACTTCCGTGCATATTAGCATGTTATTATTGTTATGTTGCCTAGGCGATGCTCTTTACCCAGTTTCACTAATGTACACAGCTGGAAACCCGGAGAATGTCAGAGTACCTTCATTTCATGGCATAACGGCAGGGCACCTCCTGGGATTTGAAGCAGCAGCCATTGTCTTATCACTTTGTATCCTTAGTCACCATGGTAACATACATTATACCTAGAGGATCACACCTTCACTCTTACAGCAGCTGCAGGTGCCCAAATCAGGGTCACATGGGATGCCGCCTGACACGAGTGCCACACCACACCTCTAGGCCACAGTCACCTCTCACCACTTTCAAACACTGCTGCTTCGTCAGGGATCTGTGACTTTGTTGCTGAGGTAGCACTTATATTTGGAAAAAAAAAGATATATCCAGAGCTGGATACTTCAAGAGAATAGTGGGGCACTTCTGGGTCCATTTGGACAGTGACCTAAAGTTTACAGGGCCCTGGTATTCAGCCAGGGGGCTCCATGCTGCTGGTCAATGATAAGACTGTCAAAAACAGCACAAGGGGAGCACACAGGGGCAGTCGAAGTACAGAATCCCTTTGCTGGACCCCCATCTCAATTGTGGCAGGTTCAGGACAGAGCATGTGAACTTACAATTTTCACTCCGCTCCAATGAAATCGCTCACTGCTCACTCCAAAGAAAAAAAAAAACAATCTGCATTGTATTTTAATTTTAGCTTAAACTGTAGCCTGGCTAACTGTGCAAATGCTCCGCAGAAATTATTTATTTTAAGATAGCGGGTGACACCTGAATTTTTTTTTTTACACCTGCCGCTCTGCACTCACTCCCGCTCTGGCTGAAATCCTTCCAATCCGGCTCCTCGCTCCACTCCGCTCCGATCACATGCTCTGGTTCTGGACCACAGCTCAAGTTGCGTATAGAGGTCAGATTGAGACCCTGCCTTAGAACAGCTTCAGCTTTTATCAGCATAAACAAAGACCCATGAGAAGCACACTGCAGCACATCCCATCACAGACACGCCTTTCATACTCTCGTCATCTTCATTAGCACATATCCCAAGCTATTTGCACCACACTTTTGGTTGTCTCACCTTATTTGTCTGCCTTTATTAATTGCACATATTGGTTCTATTTTCCTGCCTCTATATTAACTTTATTCTATAGTTTTTTTTGTCTTGATTATAAATTTCCTGGGTTGCATCATGCTATGTCTAGATCGTGTTCGTTTCCCTTGCCGCCATTCTTTGCACATTTTTTGCTTGGCAAATAAAGGTTCTGATTTTGCTTATGTATCTGTAGTTCAATTCATGCTGTCAGAACCACGCATTGTCACTTCATACAAACGTCGCCTGTCAGGGTCTCTGCTGTGGAATTCCTCCGCCGACCGGTTAAAAATTCCATGCGGATGAACCTGGCTAATTCACACGTGTCTGTGCTGCCCAGGCCGGAGGTGATTATGACACCGTCGCTCTGACATGATTAAGGTGATGCGTAGCAATTAAGTGACACGTTAACTTAGAGTGAGTAACAGGGAATGGACAGACGGCCCCGGCATGCCATCACAAAAGTGCCACCGGCTCCCTCTTGTCACTCGACGCATTGCCATCTGCCTGATCTTGGAGGAAACTGCCCACTCTGTATCCTAGGGCGCCCCCTGCTGGTGGGAGGTATGGGGGCATCACCGGATCGTCGCTATGCTTTACGTGGCAGGGGTCAGGAAGGCAGGATGATCACTCACCAGGATGTGGCGGGATGGGTAGAGACTGGTGTGAGGAATGGGACAGGGCCAACACTCCTCTATTTATCCGTCTTTTCTCAGCAGGCCCTGGGAAGCTGTTTACACACCTCATTTATGTGACTTTACAAGCCTGGTATTTACTCGAGGTGTTCAATTCAGGTCAGGCACCTCGTCCAGGGATACGGCGCTCTTTTCATCCCGGGGAGATTTACGACGCCCATGGCTGCAGGCTGCGATCCGACGGGGGCCTGCGTGCTCGCAAACCCTGGCGTGTATTGTAGGTTAACCCAACGGCGCCCTCCGATGGCTTGGCCTGGGGTTTCATCACACATATACAACCTTTTGGCAACATATTAACTGAAGGAGGGCGGGGTGATGATCCCTGCGTCATTTTATCGATCAAAATGATTAATAAAAACTCCTTCCAGCCTGTCACACCCAACCACCCTTATATTACTGTACACAGAGGCACAGATTCAAAAGCATTAGTCTTTGTCCGAGCCAGGGGTGTGTACAGGGATGGGGCCACAGTCTCTAGCTGAAACTTGATTGGTTCCTGGAGTGTCCACTGCCCTGTCACTCAGCATTCGAAACATAGCACTGGCTTAAGGTTAGCCCCCCCCCGTATGAATTACAGCCCTTCTTATGCCCCCACCCAACTTGAAAAATACCCGAGAATCACCCCTTGTCTGAGCACAGGCTTCCACCCGCTTGTACAGCCAGATACATCATTCTCTGAAGCTCTAATCAGACTTCTCGGTGAGAGACATTCCTCTCTTGGGATCCGGAACCTTCTTTACCACAGAACGATTTACAGAACAAGCGCCACTGGGTACGGCCTTTACTGGGAGTGTTCAGCTGCCTCTTCACAGGGTGTGGTTCGGGCGGAGAAGGGGGGGTGAAGGCGAACACAGAACTGCCGTCACGCAAATCAACAGGATGCTGAAGGGTGAATAAAATGTGAACGTTTCCTGCTTTATTCCCGTCACGGCGAAGACCCGGGGAGACGAACGGCCGCTGAAATCGCCCGTCCCCCGGGGTGCGTTAATGGAGACGGATGTGCGAAGCGCCTCGGAAATAATTGCCAGGGACAGTGGGGCTGTGGGACCACCCCCGCCCCCATCGTCCGCAGCTGGTCTGAGCCGGCTCAGGTAGGTGTGTGCGCTGTCGTGTCAGGGGTCAGAGGTCAGCCCTGAGGCCAAGCGGAGGTCAGAGACACAGGCTCAACAATTTCACACTGCAGATTCAAACATCACCAGGCACATGTTTCGCTTGGCTTTCTGTAACACCCCACTGATGAGGCTCTGGTGACAGGAGGCGGGCGCTCCTTTGAAGGACAGTCCTGTCAGCCAATAGCTGGCAGAGGGGCTTGCCACACTCGCGACGACAAAGAGAAAAGTGCCCTAGAAGTGGGTGACCCTGGACGACATGACCCCTCTCCCTGCAGGAACTGCACTGATTATGCTCCTCCGCTTGTGGGGTCGTCGATCACAGCTGGCTAGAGACACGGTCCGGGTTATGCAGGACAACCGGTGCTACGGAGTGTCAGGATCAGGAAACATGAACGACACCGTAAGGGCAGGGAAACCCTGGCAGATTCAGGGGGCCCAGCACTGCACATGGGGGGGCCTTGAATAGATAAAGCTATATAATGGGGGTGGGAGCATGTGACATTTTGTCTAGGGGTGAAGAATTTCTATCTACACCCCAGCGGCACACGCACTAGTATTCGCTCTCTTTCTTCCTGATGCCTGTTTGTTCGGTGTCGGCCGCGTTAGCTAGCACACGGTTCAGATGAACGGGTCACTTTGAAGCGTAACTGTTAGCGCAGGCCAGAAAATCCGCACTGAATTTGACTGCATTCTGGAAAATGCCTCTGAGCATCCAGAGAAGATCCAGAGAAGGGAATACACAGGGAGGCGACCGGAGCGACATACATAGTTAGCTAGCAGGGAAGGTCTGAAGACGAGGAAAATCGAGCTTAATCTCTCAGCGGCCGTAAAGCGGCACTATAGCACGGACGACGCAGCAGTCTGCCAGTGAGGGAACTTCTGTTGTACCTTCGAGCAGGATTCCTCATTCAGATGCTGCAGTGCGTGAGCAGATGTAAAACTGGCTCTGTAGACATGGAGACGATGCTCTCCGCGTAGCATCAGCACCAGACGGGCAGACCGACTTCTCCTACCGCCGCTTACGGAACACAACGATTATTTAGCCAAGAACCGTGACAGCCTTCCTGGACCAC
Organism: Cryptomyrus ogoouensis; assembly: GCA_025773925.1. Lineage (NCBI taxonomy): Eukaryota > Metazoa > Chordata > Actinopteri > Osteoglossiformes > Mormyridae > Cryptomyrus > Cryptomyrus ogoouensis. The sequence goes on from JAOYFF010000060.1 coordinate 171,929, forward strand.
ATTGACCTGGAGTCGATTTGTGGTCACAGTCACAACAGTGAGATCACTATATTAGCATCAATGACGTTTATCTCGGCTTTGCCTAATTTTGTCTCTCCGTAGCTATTTTTATGAGGCACATAAATATTAAGGTGAATTTTACTGCAAAAGCAATTCGCTGCTATGCAGGGCGATGTTAAATTGTTTGGCTGACAAACACAGACATCGATACTCTCTGCATAGATATAGATTCCACCGCCGCTACCCTCTCAATCAAGTGTCAGTCAGCAGAAGAATCTGAAATAAAGGACTGGGAAAATCCCACGACTCCATTACGTCGTAGTTACGGTACGACAATAAAATTTTATTTGTCCCGAGGGAAATTGTTGTGGCGAGGCATAACGCTTACCGAGCTTAAAAATACCAAAGAACCAAAAATAAAGAATGCAATAAATACAAGGAACGTGACATAACACAAACAAAACAAGACGTCCAGGTAGAATATAACTGGAATATAAAACAGGTGAAATTCAACAGTAAAAATGCAAGTATAAAGAAAAAGGGATGAGCATTCCTCCTTTAAGTGGCATTTTCAAATAACAAGGAATTATCTGCAAACACACTGGCACGGTGTTTATCCTGTTAACTGTTTTACAGACGGCCCGGATTAACCCAAACCGTACCCACCACCCATCCAGCCCAATTTACTCTGGCGTAAATTGCCCTGGTTATTGCCGGGGTCACTTGGATTTTTTTTCGCCCATCGAGAGCTCGGACACCGCGCCAGGGCGACTGAGGCCAGGCTTCCGACAGGCCACGCGCAGCCGTACATGCTGAACTCTTGGCACACCCGCTGAGAGCGAAACCAGCCCTAGCCAGAGGGGGGCAGTATGCAGAGGCCATTCTGGAATGATCGTCAGCGGCACAACACAGTAACAGATGGCAAAAATAACTGGCTGGCGCCCAGGTGACTCAAATAAGGTGACTGTAGCACCCTGTGTTATCTCCAAGGAGACGGACAAGGAAGTACGGGCTGTTTCTATAACACAGTATCTACAGAAAGCTTTGCACGGAAAATGCAGGAGTACAGAGGCCTGAATGTGTAATATCTGGTGTTGAAATGCGACGGTTATGGAACCACGACGGCGACTCTCCACGCCTCCCGCCAAGCAGGCGAGCGAGTTTGCAGTGGCGTGAGACGCCGGGCCGCGGGGCGTACGGCTTCGCCGCCAGGCTGGCCGCGTCGCCAGCGGTGTGAATAATGATACCGCCAGGGCAGGGGGACCCAAGACGTCGTAAATCTCCAGTCATCGCCGGCCCGGTGAAAGTGAGCAGGAATATATGTGCGTGTGTGTGCGTCTGTATGGGGAGGGGGTGACATTCCTGGGTGGAGGGAGAGGGATTTCAGAAGGCACCTCACCGTGACCCACTCTCCCTGTGTTAATGAGGCTCTCACCACCACCCCCCCTCACCACAGAACGAGATTAATCTCCCGGCTCCCGGTGTTTGTCGCTAAGGCTGAGGCCCCCACCATTGATCATGTTGAATTTTTTCACAAGACCACCTCCCCCCCCCATCACAAATGACTGCTCAGACTCTATCCGGACACCTGCTGAACTAATCCCCCCCCCAGTGCCACCCCTGCGCCACCTGCTGCCTGGTATAGACTGACCTTGCATTGTATAAGAAGATGGATGGATGGATTTTCTCTTGCTCTCTTCCATGGTCAATTTGACAAACCATAACTTCAGCTCTTATCTTGGTTTTATTTTAGATGGGGGCAGTGTCACGTCCTGCTCATCCGATCCTCCAGTGTGCCACACCCCCTCATTTACCTCGTGTGAAACCCCGCTTGTTACCAGCTGTTTCATGTTATTTCTGATTAGTCCTGTATATTTCAGCCCACGTTCGAGTCCGTTTCCCTAGGTCTGTCATTGAAGTCTCTCTGTGTGCTGCCTGTCTTTGCCTGTCCCGTGTCCCTGCTCCCTGTTTCATTAAATCCCATATATGATCAATAAAAGTATTGATGATTATTATTATATGACTTACATACATTACTGCGCCTCTGGTCGGGTGAGACCCTAACATTTGGGGTGGGGTGTGTTTCTGTTCAAGTTCTGCCACACTTCCAGATTCAGAATTTCTGGGTCCATCCCTGCCCTCTTTGACATATAATTTTACATACTCAAGGGCCCCTGTAAAGTACCAGGCCCCATGAACCAGCCAGGGGCCCAGTGAACAAGCCAGGGGCCCGGTGGCACGACCACAGCCCCTGCTTGCAGAGAGCTCAAAGGCAGAAACACACTCGTCTCGCGAAGCAAAACAGCTTCAGTAAAAACACACTCTGGAGTAACACAATAGGCTTTAAACCGAAGGGCCGCGATCATCCTCACCAAGTAGCTAAATAAAGCCACATAGCGACATTCCCACCCCTAGCTGGCAGTGAATTTGTCTCCGGCGCCGATAGCAGGAGAGCAGACAGCCCAGATTCCAGCCTGTTCTCCTCCAGCAAACTGCGTTCTTCCCATAATAAATAACAGTCAGAATCCTGTGGCCAAGATGACGGAGAGGAAGTTACACGCCCACTCAGGGGGTTGGGGGGGGGGCAGAGGGCGTTAGCTAGTTTTATTACCCTCACCTCAGCGCGAGGGCCCCCCTGCACCATTGGGGCAGTTCAGCCGGCACCCGCCGGTCTCCGTCACGCCGTTAATAACAAACAGATTATATCTGCGATGACCGAGGAGAACGGGGCAACCCACAGGGTTGGCGAATTAAATCCCGCCAGCGGAAGGAGAAACGCAAGGCGGCTCGGACGCGCATCGGCCGTCTTCCGGAAAATCCGTAAACACGAGGCGGCGGGGGAGGCGACGCCTGGCGGGGAGCCACGGCGCGCGCTTTGACCGTAGAACACACCCTCTGCCCCCCCTCGGCTATGTCTGTCAGATCCAGCCGTCTCCTCCCCGTCTGATACAGCGGGGTGCCTGAATGCAGACACGGGATCTCGATTCGCCGACATGATTAAAATCCGTAGCCTTTCCGCTCTTCTAATAACACAATAATATTAAAATATTCCCAAACCCGGCATATCAGATCCCAGCCTTGACAGGACATATTCATGCTGTCATAGCTTAGCCTAGCACACCTGCGTGAGCCAACCCACACTCTTGGGTAATTAAGATGTGACAAATCCGTGTTGTCGCCCTTGAGCCACCATAGTCATCACGGTCACCCCTCCGATTGTCATAACTGGCCGTGGGGGCCACGGAAGAAAAAATCACCGGGGCTGGTTTCCCGTTTCGATGCGTTGTAAAGCAGACAGCGGTGACAGAGGGGCGGGTGCGTTCGGCTGAAGGAACCAGTTATGATGAGATCAGGGCAGCTGGCCATGTTTCCCGTGGGCTGAATGGGGTCCCTAAGACTTCCTTCTCTGGTATAGGTTGTATTTTTTTTTTCCTTGGTTATATTTCGGAAAATCGCTTTAAATAGCCTTGACTAAGTATTAAAAGGGAGCCCCCCCTCTCCTTCCACACACACACGACACGCAGGAGAAGGATTCTTGTTGAGCTGGAAGGTCACATTTGTTCGCAACAGATTGTTACATCTCCAGAGAGATGTTGACCTTAAGATTTCTTCTGTATGTACCGAATAAGCACAGTGCCCCCAGGAGGGGCTGTTCAGAAACCTTCCCCGGGTTTGTCATACCTGAGCCGCTGGTCTGATTGGACGGGCTCCTTGTCACATTGTGAGATCTAAAAAATAAGGCGGGGAGTTCTGTTAACCCCACCTACCTCCCAAGGCCCACTGGACAGGCCCGCGAGCCAGGAGACGTCTCTGCTCGTATCTGACCAGCCAGCCATCTGCTCTGTCCAGACGGTGCCGCGGTTCACCCCGGAGCAGGATCCCCGACGGGTCCTTTGGGATAGAGGCAGTCAGGGTGGGGGGGGGCGGTGATTTGCTACCTGTGGAGTCGGGGAGATCTCGAACTGGGAGACCACCGTGTACCGGAGGAGAAAGTTGTTTTGCTTTTTAAACGCTATGAAACTCCAATTGGTGGCGAAATGCATTTTAAATCGGATTGGGGCATGAATGTGTTGCTGACAAAGAGCTGGGAGATTTAGGTAGGAACCGGGGGAAATTGTACAAGGAATGGAGAGATAAAGAGATATAGGCGGCCCGGCCTCACGGAGAGAGGCAGGTCGAGTGCTGCAGCCGAACATCATCCCCGTGGCTCGAAATTCCATTCTGGATGTGATACGACATCTATGTCAGAAGCCCGGTACAGCCCAACTTTGGGAAAATAAGCATGCTTAGATAAGAGGGAACAGGGGGCTGGCGGCAGGGGAGGGGGGATTTTAAGGGTGGAATCAGAGCTCTTTAAATCGCAAAGTTTATGTTGCTGGCATTTTTATTTGTATATTTTACCATGGATTTAAGGTGGCTGGATGCTGCGGAGGGCGCAGACTGGCCTGGTTCTGAATAACAAGGATCGCTCACATCACTCCGGCCTTAAATGGAAGCAGGAACATTCCGGTCAGCTTGCCAACTGCCCGTCGCCAGAGCACCCCCGATTTCCATTTGGCAACGCCCCTCCCTGGATGAATCCCAATGAGTAGATTTGCATGACCCAGGGGAGCCCACTGTATGTTTCCTCAGTCCTACCCAGCTTTGCCAGAGGACGGGGACCTAGGGGTGACGAGGGGGAAGCAGTCGGGCTGCCCCAAATATCCCATGGAGCATCAGGGAAAATGGTTAACGCCTGAGAGACATCTCGTCATGCAGCTCCTGCATCCTGATTGGCTGCCCTGGACCAGCAGCAGAGCTGCATTATGACATCATACAGGTTGTCAGGCAACCACTGCCTGTTTTCATGTGTGCCGAGACAAACAAGCAAGATTTTTATTATTGTTAAGAGGGAATATGTGTTAAGAATGTGTAGATGCCAACCCTCATTTCCCCCATCGAAGTCTCCTTCACCACTGAGCTTGTTGCTGGCCAGCGTCCACTGGAGAAACGCAGCAAAAAAGAGGGCACCCATTCGCTTCCTGTCAAGCCTCACTCCCCTTCGCTTTCAGCTCCTTTAACAAACGGCCTTGGAGGGGTGGGGGTCTCATTCCAGCCGAGGCTGTTAGGGGGATGCTAGCGCACAGGAAAACACATGGCGTCAATAAAGCCAGACAATGCCCGCTGCGGAACGTCCGGGCAGCAACTGCTCGGCCTTGTAAAATAAATAAATAAATTAATAAAAATACACAGACCCTAGCAAACGACACTCCAGTGGGCTAGTCTTCCATCAAGAGCACTGGGTGGGGTGGGGGGAGAGAGATTCTCCATGAGTTATTGACAAAAGCTGACCCAGCTCCGCATCGAGCAGTGATTTATTGTGACATGGCGAGGGGGGGGGGGCGGTGGCTCGTTCTCGTCTCAAATTAACTCGTTTGCTGAAGTGCAACTATGTCGAAAATTCACTAATTAGTCATCGCGAGCGTGGTTTCGATTTTTGGATTGGCTTTTTAGTTCATTATATTTTAAATTCACCCTGGTTGTGGGCTATGGGCCGGCGAGGCCGAGGCGGGGGAGCGGGGCACTGAGCTGCCAAAAGGATGCTGAGAAAAACGCAGGTGCTCGCAGATTCCGGCCAAGTCCAGACACGGAAACCCGCGGAAAGACAGCGCTGCAAAATACCGCGGCTGGCGCCGTGACGACGAGCGCCCCCCAGCACCCGAAACATCTGGGGAGGCCGACTAAGCTGTGTCCACGGGAAATTCCCAAGGTTGAAATTCCGATCTGGCCCTTCCGTGGACTTTTTGGCAGGAATGTCGAAGATATCGGAGCAGAAGTGAGCAGACAGATTCCATGGATTACGATGTACTTTTGCAAAAGGCTTTGGATAGCAAAGATGATTATTCAATTCATATTACACAATTTATGAAATACACTTTACAATACATCAAATTACTGCGTTGAGGTCTTACTCATCTCAGAAATTCTATTGTCCGATTACATTTATGTCTCCTACCCCAGATTCCCTTTCTTTACAGATTATACGGATTATTTCTCTTTGCGGATTATACAACGATGGCAGAGTGACTCACCGCATGAGAGACCCAGATCACTTACTTAATCAGGATCCACAGTGAGGCAGGACCACGGGGCACGGCTGTGCAGAAACTTTAAAGGGGGGACCTCGGTTCACATTGAACGCACAAGTTCACATTAAACAGTGTAGGCTAAAACAAGCAGGTGCTCAGGTACCCCAAGCCCCCCACAGAGAGGGAACCAAGCACTCTAAGTGAGCATGGAGAGAACCACCAAGAAAGATTGCTTGACAGCTTGACCTTGCCTTTTCAATTTACTGGGGTAAATAATGAAGCGTAGTGCAATACCCAAGAATACAAATACTGATATTCCATCCATCATTTTTCTATGCGGCTTCACCAGTGCAGGATTACAGTGAGTCTGGAGTCTATCCCAGGAAGCCCAGGACACAAGGCAGGGGTAGGATGCCAGTCCATAGCGAGCCACACTCACATATGGTCAATTTCAAGACAGTAATTCTCCTAACCCAGTCTATCTCAACCTGATCCTTGGGGATCCCTTACAGACAGTTCAGGTTTTTGCTCCCTTCCAGCTCTCAGTGAGGAGCTAACAGGAGCTGGGAGGGAGCAAAAACATGGATCTGGATTGAGAAACCCTGGTCTAACCACTAGTTTTCAGACTACAGGAGGAAACCCATACACAGAACTGGGGGTGAGATTTGAACCCCCAACCCTGAAGATTTGTGGTGGAATGATGGAATGGTTGATTTCAATGCTGGTTGAACGATATAATATACAATGAATAATATACAGTGAACAGGCAGCTACATAAGGGATGCTGCACTCCATGCAGTGCAAATGTGGAGCCATTTTGACTATGATAATGGATTTTTTTTTAGGAACAACAAAAGACTGCATGAAGAAGCAAAAGGAAACGTGCAATGTCCTAAAAATGAGCAAATTAAAAAAAAGAATATATTTCCAAGAACAGCAAAGTGAATCAACATTCATACTGGAGATGGAAAACACTGAAGGTCAAAACAAAAATGCAGAAGATGGACCATGGGACCACTCCGGTTTCGGTAACCTTGGGAATGAGTCACCATGGCGAACTGTACGGAGTACAGAGGCGTTTGCGGCAGTTAGGCGCGAACCGAAGCTCTTTGCTCATGCCGGCTATTACTGTGACCAAACCCAGGTGACAGTCGCTTGGCAACCTGAGCTGAATCTCCCCCCTATTCCCTCTCTCAAGTAAGATATATGCTCTCACCATCGGGCTGTTCTATTAGGGAAAAACAAGCCGGTCTTTCCAAGCACCTGCCTTATTGGAAGCCACTGCTGGGAGTATTTGCTCGCAAATATTAAAAAGACAGCTGCCAGGAGCCTAGAAATTATATCAGAATTAGTAGGTTTTCAGGCTTACTCAGCATGTGAAAACAGATGGTCTGCTAATTCAATTACCAGCACACAAATGACTGACTAGCTTAACATCGATGGGGCAATGTGACCTTCAGGTGGCTGTTCGCGAGAGATTCGCGGCGTTTTCCTCTCTGTTCCTTCTTGGGGGGGGGGTCGCCACAGAAACGGTACATTTTTTGCATAAAAATACCAAAACTTCAGAGAATGTCTAACGCTATGATGGGCTTTAAAAACAAGAATAATTTCTAATTAGAAAAGCGTTTTAAGGTTATGTGCAGATGTTTTCCCACGTGTACCCTCCTGTACACAACTTCAGCACACGGTAGCGCGGCAATAAACCGTTCATTGAATGTCGCTACACTCGCTTGCAGAAGAGAAACAGGTTAGTCTCGGATGTAAACACAAATGCGATATCTAGCATGCGGTGACTATGAAACATGGGACTTAAAAATAAACACGGCAACTGCATCTTCAGCATTCGCCATTTCAGTTTTATTTGCGGCTTCCAAATTGAAATATTAGCTTGTTAAAAAATCAAGCCGAAACATCCCACGAGTGACCAAGTTGTTGAGAAAGCAGCCGGAACGCTTTTAAACGCCTTACTCATCGCAAATGCTTAACCACCCCCCTTACAAATAACGAGGCTAATACATTATATATATGCAACTCCGACTGCATCATCTTCAGCCTACTTGGATATATAAACTTAATTTAATGTAATGTTACGCACACAAGTTTCCTACATTACCTTTTATTACCAGGAATATGGGCTTTTCATTTATTGCGTATCACTTGCCATTTCCGTAACTGGGAATATGTGTGCGGACTAAAGCATCTGAGGCAACCGGCATGTTCAGTTTAACGGAAAACCTTATGAAACTTCCCGAATGTCATAGTCAATCTTACTTATACAAACAGAAATCTGTCTCCGCCATTCAGCCTCGCGTCACTTTTCTTCCTCGCCGCTCCCTCCCGCTTTCTCATTTCCATTACATTTATAGGATTCTTTAATAGAAGCAAAGCCAGCGGCAGATATAGCAGATCTGACATCTTCTTCCCACTGATTTCATCGTGAGATGAGCTGAAGAGGTAAACAAACTCGGCAAAAGTAAACGGGTTTATATAATCACATGGCCTTCCAGTAGGCCTAAATATCACCGCAAGAGCGCCTTTCTGAAACTATTACTTTTGGAGTTGTGAAGCAGGTACATAAATGATAAGGACTGCTCATTTGACAGACGTAAGACCTGGAAATCCGTGCCATTTGTAAAAGTGATGTCTCTGGCCGAAAATGCATCTACGGTACAATCAGAGAATTGCTATTCCGTTTGGCCCGCATCCAGGGAGAGTTACTGTGAACATTCAAAAATGATTTGCACTCGACTGCAGTGCATTTGAAATTTATGCTCAAAGGGTTTAAACAAGATCGAATGGTTCAGGGTTGATTGATTTACTTAATGGCGGATACATTTGGCTGGATCTAGGATTTAGGAAGGGAATTTTGATGCGACTTTAATCGGGTTTTGTCTTTTGTCAAAACTGTTGTGTAAGCGCCGGAACAAACGTTATCCATTATGTGGATAACAAAGCACATTTCTCCTGTATGAATGAGAAAAAAAAAATGCATTAAGTAAAACCAGAACAATGATGATGATAATTATTGCCGGTGTGGATGTGCAGCAGACGATTCCCCGCTGAAATCACACCAAGAGATAAACAGAATGCATTATGTGACATCAATCCATCAGCCATTTTTTTAGCTGATGTGCCACATTTCAGACCCCTGTGGAGTTTTCAGAAATAACCACAGAAATCCACATTTGTGTTTTTCGGCGTGACTCAGTTCAGAACACATAGCAATTTCTGAAAAGCTGCACGGTTTGACCCTCATCAACAACATGTCACCGACGGATAAAGCGGCTTGGAAAAACGGAGCGCACCCGAAGCCGCCGAGAAGGGCGGCGAGTAAGCAGCGGGGCGGTACACGGCTTTACGCTGATGGGTCGTGCCACACAGCAACACGCCGCCCTTCCTCAGCACCGAGGAAATCAATGTCAGCCATGTTTCATCATCCTTTGGGGCAGCGGATCCCAAACTGTGGAGCGGGACGCCCCGTGGAAATTCGCCAAATAACCGAGAGGAATCGTGAGATGATTTTCTGAATGCGAATAATAATAATAATAATGATAATAATAATAATGTCCAGCAAATTTTATCATCCCCCTACCCTCCCAGCGAAAGGGGTCACGAGATTTTGCTTTTGGGGGAGTCTTCAGACAAAAACTTTGGGAACAACCAGGCGTATAATAATAATAATAATATTAATAATAATAGGCCTAATAATAGGTAGAACGGAATAATAAGAGTATTATTTGTAATATTTAGTTTCACCAAAGAAATATTTTCTGCATCCAATGCAGTATTACAAGGAGTGTTATATGTAATGTGGAATGGTGAGGGAACCTGCAATCTGTTTGTGAGAGGCAGACGGGACTAGGGATGGGGGAGTCGCCCGCTCACTGCTTCCCGTCAGGAGGCCGTCTGCTCATTACTGCTGCGAGTGCTGGCCAAGGAGAGACGGAGGACGATCCTCCAGCAGCCGCCCCGCTGCCCCGTCGCAGGCGATGCACGGGTGGGGAGGGGGGGGGATACAGGGGTCTGGACGCGGTAAGCCCCCCCGGAGCTAATCGCACAGGAATAAACCCAACGCGTGCCTAAGACCTTCAAACAAATTCCCCAGCACATCAAACGCAATGAAGACATGCAGGGGGGGGGGGGTTTTCCCCACCATGTTCCAGAAACCAGCTACAGAAAGAATACACGCTCCCCAGGGCCAAACCCCCCTTTTTAAGTTTGGGAGACAACGATGAGACAATTCCCTCACTGTACCGTAGAAAGCTGATTCGAGGCAAACAAGCTGTCAAGCCCAGACCTGTAGGCAGTGCGCTGCCATCCCTTAAGTACAGCTCACTGCGGGGACCGGCGATGCGTCTGTGGAAGAGGGCCGATAAAACAGCGGCAGCAAATACAAAGAGGCAAGCTTATCGCGAAATACCACGAAACTCCCTTCTTCACCGTAAGGCGAGATTTTACCGTAATCCCCCTCCCATGCCACGTTCCCCGACACCAGAGTGCCACACTTACCCAGTTTCTCCGTCTTTGTTTATAGACACTTAAGAATTAAACAGCCCTTTCGTCTCGGATTAAACCCCCCTCCCCAATTCTCTCGTGGCAAAAGGTTCTTCCCTGTCGCTGCCAGTCGGCTAGTGAGCTCAAAATCTTACAGCATCCTGCCTTGAAAAATCAGACAGCAGGGGGCGTACTGGTTAAGGAGGCAGCCTTGCATGTTGAAAAGCTGCAACTCAAACGGGGGTGTGTAGGGGGGGGGGGTCCACTGCTTTTGTGTCTCTTACCACACTATTATTACTTTTTGAATGAAGAACTATGCAAATAAAAGTGGTGAAATGCGTGGAACCTTGTCACATTGGTGACTTGCAAAATAAGTGTCAAAAATAATACAGAAAGAGTGCTAACAAACAACAATAACTGACCAGATGAAGCTCTGTCGTGAGCGACTGGAAATGCAGCCGCACTTCTCACAGCCGTGGACAGGCTATTCTATTCCACATCCGGTCACAAAGTCAGCAATTTCAAAATCCGCCGTAAATCGGCGCCATGGAAACCGTCAGCATGGCAGTGATCATTGCTCAGTGCACCAATATTATGACAGACAACTTGCACCTAAAATGCACCATCAGCCTGACTCGGCAGCTGTCGCCTGCGGGCCCTACATATCACGTCCCATCTGGCTTTAAGTTTTCAACCCATCCTTTATGGAGTTTCCCCTCACAATCCAGATGGAGGGATCGAACCACATGTCTTTTAGACTCCATCCATCACCTCTGTCTTCTGTTGATATACACACTGGGCCGCATTTTCGACAAAACTGGTATACACTTCAACAATCCAGTTAATTTTCACAAAATGTCCATCAGAGGCCCAGCCTAAGCCCCCACCCATGTGCCTATGCCCAGCGCTCACACCCACCCACCCGCAGGGCAGGCAGGCTGAAACTCAGGAACTATTTAAAGGTGGACGGTGTTAGGCCTACTGATTGTATAATGAAAATAAGACGTCACCATAGCTTATGCAGAAAGTGACAAATTCTATTTGAAAATACTAATTTCAACACCAAGCAAAATCAACAACTGCCAATAATGCAAATTTTAATATCATTAGGCTACAAACCCTTGCCTTGATTGATCGATCAACCTATCGTAATTTTAGATGGCACTTTGAAGGTCTGGCTCATCGTTCATACTAAATTTTTCCATGAAGTGCTTCAAAAATAAGACGCATTTTCAGGTAGAGTTCCCGAGCGAGAAACCTGAAATGTAACCGCATTCGTCTCGATCCACGTTTTAATACTACTCCTGACGACCACTCTGCAGGCACCGAGGCAGCTTCTGAAATCTGTTCCACCGTGTGTCACACCGGCTTCACAGCAGGTGCGGCGCTCAAAGTGGAGGTCGTGGGCACACAGGGCTCGCGTTGCCTGCGCCGCAACACGGCGGGGGCAAATGAGGGACTCGAGGACAGTGCCCTGCGGGTGCTCCACGCTTTGCGGCAGGCCGAGGCGGCATGAACCGCACGTCGCACCGCGCTAACAAGAGGGCGACCTGCGTGTGCCTCAGTCTGCTCCGCGAGAACGTCGTAGGGCAGATAAGCCGACCGATGGATCAGGGAACATGCTCAGGTCTCCATATAGCTCAGGAGACATTATATATATATATATATATATAAAAATAAAAGTATAAAAACCGAATAATGAATAATGAAAAAAACCTAACACATTTGCAGGTGATATTTAAGTGTTACACAAACAGCCTGCTCTGTTTACTACATTATCTGTCTGGAGAGTCGCATGTGCTTCTGTTCCTACACGTTTTATCCAGACGCTCGAGCTTTAAACTGATCAGAATTGCGTTTGCTCAAAACTGACAGGTTTGATTTTCTGTTCTGCAAGCCTTGATATCGTTTAACGCCGTTGCTAAGATATACATTTTTTTTTTTTTTTTACAGCCAAGGAGTTCTGAGTTGCGTTGCTAGGGACGGCCATTTAGCGCACGAGCATTCGCGTCTGGCGCAAAACCCACAGGACGTTGACTCCCGGCAAGGTGTCCAGACGAAGACTGTTATTCGCAAACGCCGAACCCTTACGCATCCATTAGACGCCACAAGAGAGAGAAAGAAAAAGATTACAGTGGGAGATTATTTTTTAAGTGTTGGGAGACTTGAGAGTTCGGGGGGGGGGGGTGTCAAACTTTGCATTTTAATGAGAATGGAATTGAATGAGAAATCAAAATGCTGAGACATAAAAGAAAATGACGCTGTCAGCACAGAACTTTGAAGAAGTTTTTAACAAGAGGTCCACCTCTTATAAGAATGTCATTCAAACCCATTTCAGACAATGCTACACGCTCGTTTTTTTTTTTTTACTGCAAAACACTTATTATTAAACGATGTTGTAAGGTGTGAAAGACAGGGCAGCGAGGGAGAAAAGACCTCCTGACGTAGGACTGGTGCACACAGGACCTGTGTGGCCAGCATCATCAATGTACTGGCTTCAGTGGATTCTGGCACACAGTTAGTGTGTGATCTACAGACAGAGGTCTGCAAATCCCACAGGGACCAAAAAGCAAGCTTACAGCACAAGGTAACTCATTGATTTCTTTTTGCCTCCCAGCAGCAATGACCAAGACTTGTCAGGCTAATGGTTACAAAAAGAGAACAGCAGAAAATAAATAATGGCACAACTGCAGTGTCAGGATGATTCGTTTGGCTGGCAGGGCAGCGTGAATGTCCACCTGCTCGCATCCTGCAAGAGAGGTGTCAGCGCATTGTAGCCGCCGCATAAAACAAAAGAGCCGGCAGAACAGGAGCCTGTCACGGTTGTTCGGCGTGCAGATTCTTTACACCGACCCGGCCCGATTAATCTCTACCAGCGGCCATCAGACACGATGAGCCGACGGGGCGAGACGTCAACACGGGCAGTGACTGCGCGGAGACGCCAATGAATAGAGGAGAAATATCAGATGTGTTTTAAAATCCGTGGGGGACAACGGAAAGGGCATGTAGGATTTGGGAGGGGGGGGGGGGGGGGGCGGTTGTCATTAAAGGCCTCCTGTCTACCCCCAGATTAATTACCATCCCTGGGGTACGTGGGAACCACGCCAGCGGGTAACATTAAAAGCACGGCGCAGAGTTTCGGTCACCGCGGCTGATCCGACTGATCGCCAAATCGACCTCAGGCTCATTAAACCGCGGGACAGTACCGAGCCGGTATCGCCCGCATCATGCAGGTAATTAGCTTTCTTGTCACCCAGCCCCAAAAAACGACTGCGATTGATACTTCGAGCTAACAGCTTCGCCCGGAGAGGTATTAAACTGGATGACGACGCGGACGTCTGGCACATTTAATCTATCAATTGGAGTAGAGCGTTATAACTGGGGGGGGGGGGGGGCGGATTAACTAGCAGCGGGGAAGGGGTTGCTAACTCTGTGACGCTTCCCACATTGGAAAGATTTCCAAAACATGCATAGAAAATGTCACTCAAACCAGAGCATGACTTGAGAAGAATGTTTCGCGTATCCAGAGCAGGGTTGGGGAGTCTGGGGTACATTCCAGGAATCAGAGGCACCTGGCAGGGGAGTCCCTGGATAGGATGCCCGTCTACAGCAGGGTACATACCCGCTACGGGCAGTGAATGCCGATCCGGAGAACTCCACTGTCCCAGGAGAGGCATCCGGGGCATGTCGCAAATATACTTCATGGACTACGTTAGACTACGAGAAGACCGTAAGCTCGATGGCTGACAACCAATCGATGCTAATGTACCGGCACCGCCCGGCATCCTGAGTTTGGAGCACCGCAGCCGGCACGGCCGGCCCCGGCTCCCTGTGCCGAAGCAGCATTTACCGTGAGTGGCACTGCCTGCACAAAGCGAGGGCAGCCTGGAGCCCCGAAGTCGGGACTGACGGCTGATCCAGCCGCATTTGGACAGTTATACTAAATTCAGACTATAGGCTGTCGGTAACCTGTAGCCCCATCAGAAAATGACGAGGGCCGTACTGTAAACACTATAAAATTAAACAACGAGCCTATGAGGAGACTGCATTGCTGCAGTTGGATATCTGAACACTTCTTCATATGTAATTTCTAATGTAGATTTCCCCAACACTGCATTTTCAAACCCTGTCAAAACTGTCCATCCTCCACGCGTTACAAGCTGAGCTTCAACCCCAATCCGACGCGTTGGATTTTTATGCGTGTAGCCTATGTGCATCTTCAGCCGGTATATGTGGTGTAAAATCATCTCATTTCGAGCCGATTCTCAAAATTCCCCAGCAAATCTTCAGCAGAAAGGGCGCACAACCGGCGCTGCGACTGCCTTTGATTATTCAGTTAATCAGAAGTTTCTGTTCTACTTCTGTGGGGGAAAAACTTCACTGGCTAATATTAAATCTCCCAATCACAAAAACACCCAATACTCAGCTGTAATCACTGAAACACACAGACACACACACACACGCACACACACACAAAAGCCCTTCACAGCAAACGGAGAGCTTTTGCTGTACTATTAAAAACTTCAGATTATGACAATTTAAGCATTTAAGTAGACCTAAAAGACTAATAGCCCCCATTCTCTCTCTGTAATATCTATTGCAAATTACACTGCACTTTGAAACGAGGGTAGATGGGATAGGTGGTAGGGTCCGGCTCCACATTGCAGAACAGACCCAGCTCCGGAGGTCCAAACCCCCGGCCGTCACGGCGGATGGCGCCCTCATAAGGAAACAACCCCAGTCCTCAAAACTCTACTTCTCACTTCATTGGCTATTTTTGTTTTTTAATTTGTTTTCCCCGCGGAGCTTAGCTTGCTCAGCCTGGCGCCCAAAACCCCAGAAACTGGATTCACGTGAGGTGGCTCTAATGAAGTCCGTCCTTCCACGCAGCATGGACACGCACAGAATTAACTCACACGCAGGCCGACGGTGCGGCAAGAGGTGCGAGAGGAGACGCCCGCCCCCACCACCCCCACGTGCCGCCCCGCAGCGTTACGGATGTAGCTACAGCAGAAAAGTTTCAAACAGGCCGTACAGCACGGGATGTTTAATCACCTGTATTAACGGGAGGCTGATGCGAGATACACCAGGTAAGAAAGGTGACACACAGTTCATGTGAAGCTAAGTACATGCCACCGCTGGGGGATGCTTGGGGAAGGGAGACAGGAAGCTCATTTCTGAAGGAGGATGCGGACCAGGATCCGATCTCGGTTCCCCGTCCCCCTCTGCTTCCTACCTTCCCAGCTGTTGGGGGGGGGGGGGGGGGCCCCGTGCTTTTACCCGGCCTTGTGGGGGGGGCCCAAAGGAAGGCCGTCTCTCGGTGTTCTTTTTTTTTTTTTTGGGGGGGGGGCCCCTTCTCCCTCGCCCCATACAAATCGTGAATCGATGGGCGACAGGGGAGGAGTCACTCCCGCTGGCCAATCGGCTTTCAGCTGGGGCCACCCCTGCCCATGGGTCACACTTGGCAATATAAGGAGACAGTAATTCCCCACACCTGAATGTTACAGAACTCATTAACGTTATAACAGTTAGCTCACCTCTGGCAAAGAGGAGCAGCCTAATCACATGGGGGGCGTTCCACTCCAGACAGGAACTTTTCTTTTTTCATACAAGAGGAAGCACATGGAGATAGGAATCAGTTTGACACAATATCAAAAAACTCTCTCTCACGCGCACACACACCTGCCCACACACAAGTCCCACTCCCACTCTGACTGGTTCATTAAAGCGAAATCTCATTCGCCATCAGTTTTACCATCCCAAAAGTCATTCGATCTGAGGGGGAAAAGCGATTCCATTACATTTCAGGGTTATCTTAATATACCGCATCGTCCCCCCCTAACCCCACCCCCACATTATTAAAAAGGAAAATATTCACAGTATTGCAACGTTACCCCCGGTTTATCTGTGAACGGATCTGAGCACAAAAAGCAATTAGCAGTGTAAATATATTCTCCAGACCTTTATTTAATTTGCTTCCCTGCTATAATTTCAGCCTCCTCTGGCCCCCCCCCCCCCCCCTTAATTAATTATTCCTGGGAAAAAAAAGGGCCCCAAAACCCCGGGGTCTGGCAGGCGTGGGGGGGGGGGGGGGGGGGGGGGGGGGTGGGGGGCGTGTTGGGGGGGGGGCCGCCGCGGGGGCCCCCACCCCCCCC
>JAOYFF010000062.1:0-15851 GCA_025773925.1 Cryptomyrus ogoouensis
CGAGGGTGTGGGGGGGGGCGTTTGAACACCACGGGGCGTGCTGGGGAGGGGGCGGGGGGCCCATTGTGGGAGCCGGCCTTGCGTTTCATACTCTAAAGCCGTGATGTTTGACTGCTGGGGGGGCTTCTGGCCCCCCCCCCCATACCCTTTGACAAGGAAATGAAGGCCAGAGGGCCTTGCTGCACCCCAGCGTGTTCGTGACGGCCTGCGTTACCGCGGTGCGTCACGCTTTCTTCCTGAGCACTGAGCCTTTTAGCCGTGACGCACCTGCGGGCTTCAAAAGCGCCTCCGGCTCCCCAGACTGGCCTCCTCCATTCATTTCACTTCACGCCCACGCAGGGAGGGAAACACTCCCCCATTTACAGGGCTGGATCCGTTGTGCCAAGAGTAGGATAATTAACCTGAGCGGTTTCAGCAAACGGTCTAACTGTCGAATATGTGTTGATTTGCTAAGCAAATTAGACCAAATCCGATCCACGCGACGGTTAGAAAGGCGAGCAAGAGGAGGCAGTTTGTCTTTCATTATATACTATTATGTGAAATATATAAATCGAACGATTACCATATATACATATAATCTAAGAAACTATGCAGCAAAGCAACAACTGCAACAGTGCTTCACCATCTAATGCAATACCGTGCCTGTCCAAGAGCGCCGCCCCCCCCACAGGGCTGTGTCTCCTGGCTGACTGCTAGTGCCAGCAGCGTCAGGCTGTGGGTGTTAGTGGGTACTGGGCCCCAAAAGGTCTCTGCCCCCTTTGAGTGATTCACCCGACACGGCGGATCCGTGATCCGTTTATGACGGCGATAATCGGCACAAAAATAACAGCGAAGTTTCAGGCGATACAGAGCATTAAGGACGCAGAGCTGAAAGCCCCTAGTCGCTCCCATTTCCATCTCAAGCCTTCGCAAAAACACACACAGGACACTGAAATGAAACAAAGACACTTCCTGTATTTCTGCCTCAAGCGATGAGTCCGATCCCAAGCGCCAGGGACGTACGGCCTCTGAGGGACGCGCTTCAGCCCACCCTGCTTCTGAAGGGTATTTTTTATAGCGTCTTCTATCGCCGCCCTGCAGTTTGCAGATGCGTGATGCAGTTCCCCCAGGGGAGACAGGCTTCCCACGTGTGCAGAGCTGAAGGCCACGGAAGGCCAGCATGGCGCCCCGCGCCCCTGCCGAACACATTTGCGGGGGTGGGGGAGCTCTATTTGTGGGCAAGGAAGGAAGTACTTTTTTGGAGGATAAAGAGACAAGGCCACAGTGAATGGGGGGGGGGGGGGTGGTTGAAGGCTGACTGCAGAGGGATAGCAAGTAGGGAAATATAGCACTGGGGTTAGGGGGTGGGATGGAGTTCAGGGGCTGCAGCCCTTCCTGACTGACCCCCCCCTCAGCTGTGTTGTGCTCTCCTGACACTTTTGCGCCCCCCCCATCAGTCTGCATGCTTTGGAGCATTCTTATTACTGTGTGTTGTTGAATATTTACAAATATACTTCAGCACATTAAAACTATAAAATTTAATCTAAAAAAAACAGACCATAATAAAGCAGCTTTAATATTAAAATATTGTATATTAAACGCAGTGTAAAATGTTTAACCTGTGACAAGAGGCTATACCAAATAATGGGCCAGATTGAAGGATGGAATTATCACCGACGCCAGGTTTCTAATGTTGGCACCTAATGGAGTAATAATAGACAGGGAGCCGGGGCCTGATATTTCAGGTTTAGCTGCTGGGAGGAGACATTGTACCGTGGCCCGTAAAACGGCCTTTTTAAGTGCCTGAGTAGTGGACCAGCTGTGTCCCGCACTGGACTCTCCAACCATATGGTGAAAGAGGGGCCAGCCTGCTTTTGTCCCGGGGATTTAGGATCTTATCTCCTCCAGAAAGCAACCAAAAGATGACGGCAGTGGGGCGGGCGGGGGCAGAGCCAGTAAGAGGAAGTAAAAGTCAAACCATTAGTCTCCTTAGCGCCAAAACGCAGCATGTCTGATGAAACACGGGAGGATACCGGGCTGGACAGAAATGGGCAAGGACTGCCTGATGGGCCTTGCAGACGTGGCAGGCCGGGGCGGTGGCAGGCCGGGGCGGTGGTAGGCCATCACAGTCCTTGAGCCATCTTATGGGGGATGAAAGAGACACCAGTTTTTGTAAGGGGAAGCTAAAGAGTGTTTCAAAGTCGCCAATCAGAGATGAGCAGGACCCCGCAGATCCCGGCATGCTCTACTCCATGTACAGGAAGTGAACCCCCAACTGCAGAGGCCTGCCACAGGGGGTCACGCCCCATAAACGAGGGCATGGGCCTTGCCAAGTCCCGCCCACTAGAAATCCCACCTGTGATGGGTTCCTTGTTCTTCCTTCTGGTTCACACTGGATGACAGACGTGTTGAGAAAAGGTCTACGATAACAGGGAGGCCAGGTCATGTGACACCACATCCCCTAAACCTACGCTGAGCAATTTTGGTCAGTATCAGTGATGCACATTCATACCCACCCACGCCTGATCCAGGGGGAGATGGGTTGGGGTGTGCTGTGACACGCTGGGAAAGTCCGGGTGAAGGTTGGAGTACTTTGACAGCATTTTATATATGACATGTAGTTGTAGCTGCCCATGCTAAAGAATGCTAAAGCCGCTAAAGGCTCTCAAATTCCAACTTGCAGGACAGGATTTAAGCAGAAAGCCGTCGATCCACCTCAGGCCAGATGGGGTGTCGATCATCCTCGAGACTCGGTGTAGAAAAACAGCTGTTAGTGGGGCCTCTATGCACCTTGTACCCGGCGCTCAGCGCCCCCTGCTGGCTCCTAGCTGCCCGGGCTCATCATGTGACTGGTACGGCCCAAGCTGGCAGCCTCAGATGCTCTTGAGAAAACCGATGCTGCAAACCAGATAATGGACATCGATAACCAAACAGCGCCGCCAGGAACAATGCCGGCCCCCACCCCCCCATACGCCGTGGGAAAGTGTCTCAGCCGGCTGTTTCTTCAGAGGATGTGGAGACTCTCTGCGTATTTATTATTTATTTTCCATTATCTGTGCACAATAACATCCTGGGGCACCCTCCACTGTGCTTGCAGGGGAGCGGAAACGGGGACAAGAGAATAATCACAGGCTGGGGGGGAAGGCCGGGACTGCCGGGGGCTACTGGGGAATGGGAGACGTGTTTGTCGTTTTGGCGCAGAGCGGCTGTTGATCTCAAAGAGGAACATCCCGGGGCGAGGTGGGCCGGCGGGTGGAAGACTGGCGGTGGATCTCCGTGTCGAGTGACATCATCTCCGCCCAGATCCAGAGCAAAACGACCTCACTAGCTTGTTACCGAGTTTCCTCCCACCAGAGATCGAATCGCTGCTCTCTTCTCCCACACTGCATACTTGTTACTGTTTTCTGTCCACAATCATATAATGTCAGATTAAATTTTTGCAACTCCGAGTCGAAAATGACAATGAGGCAACGATTCGGGGGCTGCGGTGTTATTGCGAGACAGCCGACGTAAATGGGAAGACGGCGCACGCCATCGACGGTGCCTATAGAGTCCGGCAGAATGTGGCCGCAAACCATGATTTAGACAGACGCGTCATCGTTGAGGCTGAGGCCAGCGGCAGAGCCTTCAAGGCGCACATACCCCCACCAGCCATGTTGGTGCAAAGAGATCTGAGGGATCTTTTGGGGGTTAACAAAACCAAGTAGGCAAGGCAGGTGAGAAGGATGTGGTCGCCAACCAGCATGTCTTTTAGAGCAGCTGGAACCTTCCTCATCAAAGATAAGCATGGCAAGATCATTTACCCATTGTTTTCAAGATAAGAGGACTCATTTAGTGCAGCTTTCACTGCTCAGGGAAAGGGCTCTGATGTTCAGATCGCTAAGGATGATGAATGTTTCCTTTCTTTCCTAAGACATGGAGTGTTGATTCTATCTAAACCACCATGGCATCATCCTTGTGTGACCAATGAAAGCCTGGATGAATCACATTTCACCCACAACTTACTGCTCACCATGAGTTTGCCTGTGACGACGGAATCGAATCGGGAAGGTTCTCTACTGACAGTAAACCACCTCTTCAAATCCAGGTGGCAAACCAAAGGTGCTTTGGCCGACTTGGTTATTTTCTCGTGTAGGCATGGTACCCCACTATCCAGGACCTTTTCTGAGGCTGAAGAGTGCCACCTCCAGGCTCGGAGGGCAACAGCAAGCGATCCAAAACATTAAGATGAACTGAAAAATCGAGTTTCAGAAACAAAAAGGGCCACTGAAAGCAAATGCACCGTCTGGGCCGAAACAAAGTGCATTGCTTTCATTTCAGTCAAGCTTGAGGGTGGGGGGATGGGGGTAACAGTGACCTCATTAGAGGAAAGTATGCCTTAAATGTTTGCACATGTGTCGTTTGATACTATTTGCAGTCACTGAGAGGCAGAGCGGGCCAGGCCTTAAGGGACGTTCTCTTTCCCAGATAATCTTCCAGATGCGTTTCCTGCAACCCGCCAAGCGAAACAGCTTAACGTCTCCTATAGCTTTCACATGTTCAGGCCGAGGAGAGCCGGGGGGGGGGTTGAGGGAGAAGCAGCCAAAGCTGCAGCTGAATCAGAGCGGAAAGCGAGCTGGCTTTGCTGTGGGGCCCCGGCGTGGCCCTGGCGACGGGCGTCTCTCCTGCGGATGGTGAACCAGACACACGCTGGCATGAGACACAGGACGGTCTCACCTTGACATGCACCAAAACATCCACCCCCCCTCCCCCCCATTCCAGACACAGTAGGAGCACGGATACAGATTTAGGGAGCCCAGCACTTTACGGGGGCCCATGATTATGTAAAAATATATTTAAAATTGGTTGGGGGGGGGTCCAAGGCGACAGAATTTCTAGCTATGCCCTGGACTTCTGGCTTCTCACATACCGGACAGGGACGAAATGTTCAGAGGTAAAGTGATTGTCTTCTCAGTGACCCACTCAGGAGCCGGAGATGGGTCCTCTGGGGGGGGCAGTGTCACAGACCCCTTTCTCCAGATGCTCCATGAGCCTCAGGACCACCCAAGCACTGAGCTGAGGAAACTCCCATGATTCCGCTCTCTCTCATGTTTATTGGGGCCTCTCCTGGTCAGTTACCCAGTGGAAGTAGGAAGTGGATGGGAGCGGCCTGGAAACGTGGCGGGGGGGTATTCCAGGGGGGTTCCCTGGCCAGACCGCCGCTTCCGGGATGTTTGGATAAGAACCATGGATATTGACACAACTCTCCACTTCCCTCATTTTAAGCCGTCTGTCATACACATGAGAAACAATTACATTACACGCATATACACAATTATACACATACATACATACATACGCACACTTTTTTTTTTTACAGAGGTAAAAATGCTTATCGTATAAAAAAAAGAATTAATACAAGATTTATTTCATTATTCTATATATACAAGGAGACAGATGAATTCAGGCATTCTTGAGGCACTTTTCAATAGTTCAATGTGTGCAGGAGCGAGACCGGGCACTACACAGACTGAACGCTTTTGGTTAACTCATCACTGCAGGAACAAAAATGAGATTTGTTCGACTGAACGACAAACAAAAGGCCAGTATTTGCTTAGCGGACAACGGGGTCGAGGAAGTGCAGAGCTTCGGAGGGTGAGAAGCGGACTGCATGTGACCCATGACCTCTGACCCTTGACCCTTCATTGCCATGAGGTCACCTGCTAGCCCGCCTGCCTTGTGGAAAACGGCCCATTGGGTGTCACTCACCTCACACCAGGATGGCTGCGTTTTGAAAACCGCATCCTGGTGCGTTTACGGGATTTGGGACGGTCTGCAGGATCTTGCATGTCACAGTAGTGCTTTTGAAGTGCTTTTCGTTTGTTCGATACATACGATTTGTGGGGTTCTGATAATCTGCGGCTAATTCGCATTTACTCGGGCTGTACGCACGAGTCCGCACTCCAGAATAGCATACGTGTGTGCACACGGTCAGGAGTTGACGGACCTTGAGCAGAATACTGGCAGGTTGAGGGCCGCCCTGGCTGACTGCTGATTGGCTAACTGTCTTTCACTGCTGAACCCGAGCCAATTAACACACCTTCTGGGCAGTGACATTTTCGACTGATTCTGATCAGCATCTAGAAGCACAGGCAGGTAACCACAACTGGGGACAGCTGGAACTCGACCCATCGCCCAGAGTGGATGCCCTTCCCCCCCCCCCACTGACACCTGGGGGATGGGGGCTGATTCATTGATTGTATGACGCCATTATCGATAAACGCACCACATTAAGTCTGGAAACATTCGAGGCAAAACCGATCATTCCTACTGACACCTCCTGGAAAATTCTAGAAACCCCCAGTGATTTGAAGCACTGAACACAGACATTTACATTTGATATTCTCCCTTTGGGATATATTAATTAAAACTCAGAGGACATGTGATCTCAATAGAGGGAACATTAATGGAGGGTCAGACCATGATTCGCCAATTCGGCAGCCTTTGATGGAGTACCTTCTCAGACAACCCCGTGATAGACTGAAGCTCCCTGAGCGAGAAGCCCGCCTACCGCTGTGCAGCCACCAGGGGGAGCACTTCCCTCAGTCCCTTCGCAATGTGTTTCAGCTTTAAGTGAGAAGCGGGGGGGACAGACACACATAAAAAAACAGAATTACACCTTTGGATATTAGACATTACAACTTAATAGAAGTTTACCATTATTACAGCAACGGCTGTTTGTAAATAAGAGATCACAACGAAACAACTTAGATGATGGATATCCGGAGCTCACATAGTCATTTTGGCTTAGATACAGTGACAACGGTACCATGCAGCCAGACTATGCTGGAACCTTGCTTCCTTTACTCAGTCGGTCCCGACAAGCGCACACTGACAGATCACACCCCTCCCACCCTACACACACACAGGTTTGGAATTATATCTTTGTGGGGACTCTCCATTCATTTCTATGGGGAAAACTCTAATCCCAACATGACGCCCTTAACCCCTACCCAGCCCTAACCTTAACCATAAGTAACCAAACAAGATACGAGACTTTTGGCATTTTTAGTTTTCGGATTGCATTCACAGGTCGTTGTGGGGACCTGAAAAATGGTCCCCACAACATCAAAACAAAGGTTTTTATTACGTTGTGGGGGACATCTGGTCCCCACAATGTTATATAAACATCATCCACACACACACACACACACACACACACACACACACACACACACACACACAGTCCACATGACCGTGTCTCAGGTGAATCAGAGTTTTACTTGTGTAATAGCCCAGTGTAGGGGGGGGGATTTTAATGTTTGGGATGGTGGATTGGGTGTGATGGTCCATTTAAGTGCCTCTGTACAGGAAGGAACCAGCTGCATCGTTGATTGGCAAGCAATGGCAAAATAACAGAGCAGGAGGGACACACACACACACACACACACACACACACACACAAAGAGGAAATTAAATTCAAGTTCTTAAAACAAAATCAGTGTAAAAAATATATAAAGTACCAGTTATACATAAATGAATAGTCAGTCTCAGTCTCTATAATGTGGGGGCCTCGCCAGGCCAAAATTTCCGAATGGAGAACAGAGCCAGCGCCCCCCCCACTCAGCCTGCCGCCTTGTGCTTGCCCCCGCAGCAGTGACACGCCACGCCGCAGCGGTGGCACACGCGGAGCGGCATATAGCAGCACATGCAGGGCGCTACCAGCGACAGAGCCAGCAGGGCCAGCCAGCGCAGGCAGAAGCGCTCGTCGCCCACGTCGCACGAGCACGGGTCCGAGTAGTCGCCCTCGGGGTCTGACAGGCAGTGGTACAGCAGGCTGTCGGCGCACCACATGAAGCTGACCCGGTGTATGCAGGTCCGGATGGGGTCCGGGGCGTCCTGGCAGTGCCCGCGCCCGTTCTCCTCGTGGTTAAACATGTCCCGGCAGTAAACGCACCGCGACCTCTCCCCCTCCTTCTTCTGCCCTTTCCGTTTGACCTGTAGGGGGCGGGGCTGTGTGCTGACCACCCCCCTCCCCATGACCCTGCCCTTATGGTCGTGGAGGCAGAAGTCTCGGTCGGCGACATAAGGGTAGTTGTAGTCGTGCTTGGACAGCTCGCTTTTGGCAAAGTGCACGTAGGAGTCGCCGTCGTTGGCCCGGAAGAACCTGCCGCGCTCGCCGGCGTGCCGGTAGTCCTCGTAGCCCGTCAGCCATGCCCGCTCCCGCGGATTGATGCGCACGATCTCCTCGTCCTCGTCCTGGAAGGTGACATGACGGCCGAATTTAGGCATCGGCTAGAAAGAGAGGAAGAGCACAAGGGTGTGGGCGGAACGTTCCAGAAAGGAGGCGCCCCGGGAGTTTCTGGAAGGGAAGCTGTTTACTAATAAGTAACAAAAAGCATAATTAATGCTAGAAACGTAAAAGGCCACGAGTTTCAGAATAAGGCGGGGGCACAGGGGTCTCTGATAGCCGAGGCGGACACCCCCTGCTTAGCCCCCGCTCACTATACTGGACTCGCACGACACTGGACGACAAACTCTTAATTAACAGAATCAAACCCGAAAATATCTTGAAAGTAGAAAGTGGCTCCGGGAAGCACATTTGTGCCACGATGAAAGCCGAATCGGTGCCAATTAGGGCAGATCGTGGTCTTTGACCGCAGGACGACACAATGCACTTCAGGGACAGGATGTGCTGATTGTCTGCGTTATCTGTCAGCGTTTGGCGCCTCAGTAAACAGCCCTGGAATATACTGAACTTTGAATGCAATTTGTGTTCTTGAATACAATGGAAGCAGTAAACACAGCTGACCTTTCACCCAATCACCTGCCCTGCACCCCCGATCTTCTGATTGGCTGACTAACGATACATGATAAACACGCCCAGTGCCGGATGATTTTAAGGTGCTGCCTGCGTACTGCCGGTCCAGCTATCCTCGCCCATGCCGGGGGAGGGTGTGACGCTGTGAGGGCCTGGTGTGACGCTGTGCCAGAACTTTCCCTCGAGTCCATGCTGACTGGTGCTCTAAACCCACCCCAGGAAGATTTGGGGGGTGATTTCAGTGTAACTCATCAGTGCTGCTATACAAATATGCAAAAGACCTCAAAAAAGACAGACCAAAGCACACATGTGCGCCTCTAATGGAAAGACTTCCATTAAAATATGCTAATTTTCATAAAATCTCTCCACAATCTAATCCACCCAAAGCCATCTTTCAGTCATTATCCTGGGCTATGCACGACCCGGCAAGATTCCTAATTTAGCTAAACCTCCGTCACGCATCATTCGTATTCGTAATAATCCGTAAGAAACGCTAACCAAATGGCCCCCACCCCATACCGCCGCGGTGGGAGTGAACCTGCTTGCGTCACTGTCTAAACCCCTAGCTCTGACGCGCAAAGCCGGTCGCACGCATGTTCGCTGACGCCACGATTCGGACATCCTCTTTTTAGCTTTCTGGTATACTTAGAGCACCATTAAATCAAACATCAGCACAGGGATACGTAAACAGTAAAAGCGATTTATATATATATATCCTTCCGTTTAAGTGGCTTCGCGAAAGATGGATCAGTGCTACGTAAAGCAATTACATAATTGCCAGCTCGCTCATTATATGCCAGGAAATGTGAGGCACTGGTCGCCTCAAAAACACTGAAACACTGATAGAAAAGGAGGAGCAACTGCTTACAAATACACATATCTGCTGAGGTAATACAATCAGAAAAAAATAAACTTATTTTGGAAAACACTGATAAACTCAAAGACCAACAAAACTACAGCTTCACTGTGCTGACGCTGTTTGATTTACTCAAAATCAAATTATGTGCCATTTTTATGCACCAGTAGTTTTCATTGAGAAGCATTTTTTTTTTAATTGTCTTAAGGCTGAATTTCTACTCGAACAATGTGCCCATCATATGAAAGAGTCAGTCCTAAAGAGGCTTATTTTCATAGTCAAGGATTACTGCACATGGGCCTGTTTGTAACTCCACAGGTTAGGCCTTGTGATCAGAAGGTTGCTGGTTCAAATTCCAAGTGATTTTACTGTTGGGCCTCTGACCAAGGCCCATAACCATCTATTACTCCAAGAAATGTGTGTCGCTTTGTATAAAAATCTGCAAATGGGAGCCTTTGGCACTGCGCGTGCAGGTTTGGTCGCGTCTGAGCGGGGGGGCACCCACCTGTTCCGGGAAGCCGCGCTCCGGCCCTCTGTGTTGGTGATGGTGGTGGATGCAGGGCTGCAGTCGGGGCTCGCAGAAGGCGGGTGAGCTCAGGGCCTGTGTGAAGTGCTCCTTCTTCTGGGAGGAGTTGGAGGAGCTGTCAGTGGCAGTCTGGGGTGGGGTGGGGGGGCATAAATAGCACTGAGGAGAAGGCAAGGCCACTACGTCCCCCCCCCCCCGGTAGGGATGGGACAGAGCCGACATTCCTCCATTAACATGGCGGCCACACAGGCGTGATTTATTAAGAGCCGCCCCCACCCCCCCTCAAAGACAGGAAGCAGGATGGTACCCACCTCCTGTGCGTAATTAAAAACGCTCCGATTTCTAAGGCTGTTCTGAAGTCCCCCTGTTATTAGGAGGGAGTTGGGGGGGGTGGTTGGGGCTGGTTATATTAAGCCAGCATGACTTAAAACTGGCGGGGGAAGAGAGAAGCCGGAAAAGCAGTAGGTGACATCAGCAGCCAGGCAGCCGTGGTGCATGTAATGCGGCGAGCTAGCAGCTCGTTGGCTTGACTGGTCTAAGTTTTCTGTTTACTTTGAAATCTACATCGAGACCCCACCCTGCTGGCAGCACTTCACGTGACCATAAAGGGGCGTGGCCAGGAGTGCAAACGCAGGCAACTGCGCAACCATGCCACCACAATGGCAAAAAAAAACGCATTCGCCGCCTATCTTGTGATTGGCGATTTCAGAAACGCGGCGGAGCGTACGTACGTCAGATCACGATTAAAGATGAAGGCCTATCTAAGGCACGTGGGTACAAAGCTGAGGATTAGCCATTTTCAGAAACGCTTCTTCGCTTGCATGAGGAAGTTCACGTCACCCCTCTGGGTGACCTGAGCAATTGGGAATGGCCTGGGTCATGCTGGGGACCAGTCATCGAGCCACCTGAACACAGGGAACATCTCATCCCCCTGCGCATCTCATTCGTTCCTGTCTGTTGCCATGGTGATCCATTCCATCAATGGAAGGCGAGGGCAGGGGCCTCTAGTGGAGACCCGATATAACGACAGTGGCATGAGGGTCCCCCCTCGGTGGTGCTGGTTTCTCATACACCACAACGCACACGCTGAAGGGTGCAGAGAGAGAGCCCCAGCCGTGGGACAGCCCTACAGCAGCGCATTCATCGAGGCACCTGCCTCATTCCGAGCTCTTCTTCAGATGAATCTGTCTGTAGTTAACGGTCAAAGCAGCCGTTGTCCTACAGGGATCAGATGTTTAATCTCCTTGCCGGCTGCTGGGAGCAGAGGCCAGCGTCAGGAACGCCACACCCCCAGGCATGCACACGCGCGTACACACATACGGTGGACCCAGGGGAAGCCAGTGGCCTCCATTCCTCTCCACCCAAAGCCAAAGGGACTCTAGGATTACAGTTAGGGGGTTGGCCGGGGTCCGTCTGGCCTGACTCCTAAGACCCTGGCCCCCAGCTCTTAAAGTGAAACTCAAATCCCAATCCAGATCCCTGCATCCCCAACTCCATCCTCATCCAGATACCTCCACTCCCAAGTCCATCCTAATCCAGACTACAGCATCCCCAATTCCACCCCAATCCTGACACCTCCATCCTCAACTCCATCCTAATCCAGATTCTGGCATCCCTAACTCCATCCCAAGCCAGATAGCATTACCGAGTCTCCCAGGCCAACGGGACAAAGGTCCCCTACAGGTTAGGTGAGACACAGCCCACAGCAGCGATCCGCTTTTCCCCAGTCCCCATGGAGGACAGGTCAGCTGGCAGGCTGCGATCCCCCAAGCTCCTCATCAATCTCCCAACCCACAGCACCACTTGGCACCCGGTGTCTCCTCGCAGAAAGAGGTGCCTGATGGGTGCACACTGAGTGAGGAGGCGGGAGGTATTCTTTGGTGAGTTAAAGCGTTTTCCAGTCTTAATGCCGATGGTGACAATGATGTTGATGATGGTGACAGTGGTGATGATGATGGGGATGAGGACGGGAATGATAATGGTGATCATGACAACTGTGATGGTGCTGCTGATGAGGGTGATGGTAACTGTGATGGTGACAATAGTGACGATTGTGATAACGATGATGGTGATGTGGCAGGAAACCCTTGGTGCCTTAGCAGAGGGGCAGAATGAGCCTGACTATGCCCCCCCCCCTCCCCCCCACAGCTGAAGGAGTGGCGCCAGCACGGAGCCCCCCCGCAGGGTTACGTCGGCAGAGCGCATGTCCTCCTGGGAGAGACTCCCCGGACGTCACATGACCGAATACGATCATAATCACGATTATTTTGGTCAATAGTGGCATGAGTATTTAACAACTCATTGAGTTTGGAAATATCATGCAATTGTTGAGCTTACCAAAAAAATTACTTTCCTTAAATGTCCTTGAACTCTAAATATAATTCAACTGCGAAACAAATAAGTGGCTGGAAAAGGGTGAGTTGGGTTTGTAACAAGACAAAACGGGAGCATCAGCACCAACCAAAGTGCTTCGGTTTGCTAATTGATGGAAGCCAAAATCATAACTGAAATTAAAATCTGATTAATTGTCCAGCCCCACCTCCACCCATCCATCACTCAGCCTTGGGGAGAGGTGGGCGACAGCCTTTCACCCTAAAATCCTTCCTGGATCTGAGCTGCGTGCGTATGGCTCATTGTCCTCACGCAAATCAGCTCAGTGAGCAGCCATGCCAGTGTGCCCAGTGTGTCTGTCAGCACCAGCAGGCCCGGCCTGGACCCAGCAGGCCCGGCACTCAGCTCTGAACCGGACACAGGAGCTCTGCAGTGCAGGATCTGCGGCGTCCTGCCTTGAGATAAGTGCGGCGTGGGGGGGGGATGCGGAGGTAGTGTGGGATGGACTTGCTGAGCTGCCAAGTCTCTCGGCTGTTTAAAGGGGAGGGGGAGCTGAGATCCACCCCCCCCAGTAAATCACCATGGCAGTCAGCTAGGAAGCGACTAATGACAGCTTTACTGGCGAGATCAGGAAGTGACCCCGCGACCTCACCTCCCGCCAGCGCGCCGAGAGCCAAGCTCCTCACGGCCCCCGGTCACAACACCCCCACCCCCACAGCCGGTCATCTCCACAAAACAAAAGGCCGACGTTTCCACAACACCGACAGCCAAACAAACAACTGCCAGCTGTCAGCTAGCTGGGGGGGGGCATATTTACTCACATTTCAAAAGGATAAAAACAGGAAATGAAATATGAACATGAGCCGCACAGAACGTCCTGAACACGCCTCACAGAGACCGGCACTGCGTTCACAGTGCGTCCTGAACACACCTCACAGAGACCGGCACTGCGTTCCCAGTGCGTCCTGAACACGCCTCACAGAGACCGGGACTGCGTTCCCAGTGCGTCCTGAACACGCCTCACAGAGACCGGCACTGCGTTCCCAGTGCGTCCTGAACACGCCTCACAGAGACCGGCACTGCGTTCCCAGTGCGTCCTGAACATGCCTCACAGAGACCGGCACTGCGTTCCCAGTGCGTCCTGAACACGCCTCACAGAGTCCGGCACTGCGTTCCCAGTGCATCCTGAACATGCCTCACAGAGAGCATGTTCAGGCACTGCATTTACAGGGTTCGGCTCACGAGCGACACTGGATTCTACGCGGGGCATCCGTAAGTCCAGCACTCGCCAGTGTCTATCAGAAGCGTGCGCTCACACATGTCAGCTGACCTTCCTGTCCCAAGAGAGGCAACCCAAGGTGGTTTGTGCACCATGCAAACACATGCAGAGGGCAGACTTACGGTGAACACGTCGTCATCGCCCAACTCAGCCTCATTCTGGATCGTCGAGGACGATGTTGTGGACCCTGGAAAGGCGGGAGGAAAGGGAAATGATGATGATGATGATTATTATTCACTCTATTAAAGCTGTACCTTTACTAAAGGAAAAACTATCAACATGGTTTTAAAAACTGGAATGAACCCTGAAACAGGAAATTATGTTTTTGTTTTGCTTACCAGAGACAGGCATAGAAAATATCGTATTTTATACCTGCTGTGTTGCTAGGGCTGTTTTGGGGGGGGTTTCACACCCTGAACATGTTCTTTAGTCCCCCTACCCCCCTCCAAATAAACGCTGATTGATTGATAGATACTTTGACTAAGATTCTCATTACGTCTCTCCCAGCTTGCTCTCTTTAGGTGAGAACAAGCCGGCCACGGAAGGAGCTGGGGCTTAAGGGCCTTGTCCCAATAAATATACACTAGTTTGAATAGTATGTTCTCATTCATTCTCATGTTCACTAGTGACATTCCTATTTTACACCTTTATAGGAGAGTGTCCGGAAGAGGTGTGCTTCCGGAGGGTGTACCCGGATGATAACTGCACTTTGAACCAAACACTACGGAAGCATTGGGGTCCAAAGTGCGGAATGATGTCACGGACCTGATTCATCACCATCTCCCATGGAGCTGGGCTGCCTTTCCTAACACGTAAGCAAGACACAGGTCAAACAGCGGCCTTCGACCGCCAGACCTACAGACATGTTCAGTCCAACAGGGGGCGACACTCACATTTTCCCCAACAAGCTGGATCATCAAAAAACAAGTGGGCCAAATGAGACTGGGTCTCTACTGCCACAAAACACAGTTAAATTATTTCTGGGGCCTGATCAAGGCGGTTAGGAACAGCGGGGTTTTCGGGATCATTAAAGCGCTCTTTTAATTAGCCACCGCGTGACAATACACCACAGTGTCACAGATGCCCGGCGTCGGCCCACTGTGACTCACAGCAGCGCTCTGAACCGCAAAATGTTCACTTTTAAAATTAATTTCAACTGAAAAAATGGGTTAATACCTCTCAAAGGACTGCAAATGTACGCATCAGCAGCTAAAATAAATCTTGCTTTGCCATTGGGTAGCTAATTAATGCGGAATCAGTCGCAAGCTCAAGCGTGGGTGGACACTGGGGGGGGGGTCAGAAATGGGCCCCAATAGCACCTCCTAACAAGGAGAACCCCTGACTGGGAAGTGCAAACACCCTACCCCCCCCCCCCATCCTTCAGCTCTCCCATTGTGTTTGAAGGCCTTATGTTTCCACTTAGGGGGAGTCTTGATCATGGCGGGGCATAGCAAGCCATGCCAAATGAGGACTGGGGGAGGGGGGTAGGCTTGGGGGGGACAGTGTCATTGGCAGCAGACTAGGTCATGAGGGTCTGAAGAAAGGGGGCCGCATTGAAGCTTAAATCCACTAATGGCTCTAAGGTGACGAAACACATACTCACACATAACACACACATGGGGGGGAGGGGGTTTCAATGATTAAAAATTAAAACCAGACATTTAAGAGACGGGTTCCATCACCCCATGAACAGCGGCGATACAGACACCATGTGAGGGTTCAGTGGGCTGAAGCTAAACACTAAAGCAAAAGGCTGAGCACCCCAAACCAGCGCCTAGCTAGCCAGTCGGCGGGGGGGGGCCACAGAGGATAAAGAAGCATAACGTTACCCTCGGTGAGGTCGGCGATGGCCTTCCTCACGCCCCTGTCAAAGGCGCGGGCATCTGCGGGGCTCTGGAAGGTCAGACCGCACTTCCTGTTGTCGACTTTCCAGTGGTGAAACGTGGGCGTGGCCTTGGTGTAGATCAGATCCTTCTTGAGGAAACACTCCATAATAACCTGTCGCAGTTGGGGGGGGGGGGGGGGTTAAATGTCACACAGGCCCCAACACCTGACAAAAACCCTCCATCCCTCAAATGGG
>JAOYFF010000062.1:35009-49837 GCA_025773925.1 Cryptomyrus ogoouensis
CTTCGTGGGAGGTGTGACTGGGCAGGCGGGGGGCGCGAGGGGGGCCTAGCTCACTGGGTCGGGCCTCAGAAGGTTGCTGGTTCAAATCCCTGGGTCAGCAAAGCGATGCCACCATTGGGCCCTTGAGTAAGGCCCTTAACTCCAATTGCTCCAGGGACTGGGTGACCCTACTGTCTCCTCTATGCCTGTTTCATGAGGTGGCCTCCTGGGATGCTTTTTCTGCTGTCCTGAAGGAGGTCCCATATATTTGCTGAACACTCATTGGCCACTTTTCCTTCACCCTCTGGTCAAAACAATTTCCACTGTGTTTAGGTCAGGTGATCAAGTCATGTGATGTGACATTATCATTCTCCTTTGTATGTGGTTTGGTGTGTCCAACCTATTGACTGGTACTGTACTTATTTGATATGCCTTTTTAGGTGACCATGTCTACTGTGAATCTGAAATCCTTAAAATTAGGTTTGAAATCTAATATTAGGTTTGAAACCTAATAATCCATGTTGTGTGAATCATCGTCTCTTTATAAAAACTCCTTCCACCTTAAGGATATAAACTCATTAATGCAGTAGGATGGAGCTAATGGCAAAGGACACAGACCTGTAAAACTGTCCTTTCCAGTTCCTGATGTTATGCTGCACAGTGTACATGCAGTTTAATATGCATCCAAAGCTCTTTGTGTAGTGCAGCTGTACAGCACAGCGATGCACAGCACAGTCTTGGAAAAATGGTTCCACGTGAGAGATGTCAAAGAAGGAAACTCTCAACCGTCTCTGTGTCACAAGCAATTGACACCCCTCATGCTGACACAGACCTCAGTATTCACATCCCAACACATGCACTATTTAGTTCATCCCAAAAACTGAGACACATAGTGCATAAAAGTCACTGATGCTCTTTTGATTTAATAACTGCAGAGTTCCAAACTTCCTCTGGCATTGACTTAGTTCCAGCGAAGGGGACTCTTAATGCTTCAGCAGACCAATTTTGGACAATTCTATGCTTCCAACTTTGTGGGAGCAGTCTGGGGAAGGCCCTTTCCTGTTCCAGCATGGCTGTGCCCTGGTGCACAAAGCAAGGTCCATAAAGACATGGTTGGGTGAGTTTGGTGTGGAAGACTGGCCTGCGGAGAGCCCTGACGTCAACCCCATCAAACATCTTTGGGATGAACTAGAATGGAGATTGCGAGCCCGGCCTTCATGTCCAACATCAGTGCTTGACCTCATAAATGCTTTTCTGGATGAAAGGGCAAAAATTCTCACAGACACACTACATAAACTTGTGGAAGCTGTTATAGCTGCAAAGGGGGGACCAACTCCGTATTGATGCCTATGGATTTAAAAATGGGACGTCTTAAATGTTCTTGTAGGTGTAATGGCCAGATGTCCCAATAATTTTGTCCATATAGTGTAGATGTTCCTGTGTTTGTGTAATGCATGACAGGCAGCTATAGCACTCCCTTCCTTCCCTGTAGCCTTTTCTTCTCTCCCTGTAGTTTTCTCTTCTGTCCCTGTAGCCGCTCCTTCCTCCCCTGTAGCCATCTCTCCTTCGTTCCTGGTAGACCCAACTTCATTCCACATAACATTCTCATCTCTCTCTGTAGCTTCCCCTTTCCTTCCCTGTAGCCCTGCCTTCTTCCCTGTAGCCCTCACTTCTCTCCTGGTAGACCCAGCTTCATTGTGTTCTCTCCCTGTAGCCCTGCATACCTTCCCTGTAACCCTCTCTTCTATCCCTGTAACCTCTCCTTCCTTCCCTGTAGCCCTCACCTTTCTCCTGGTAGACTGACCTTCATTTCATGTAACATTCTGGTCTCTCCCTGTAGCCCTGCCTTCCTTCCCTGTAATCCTCTCTTTTATCCTTGTAACATCTCCTTCCTTCCCTGTAGCCCTCACTTCTCTCCCTGTAGACCCACCTTCATTCTATGTAACATTTTCATCTCTCCCTGTAGCCCCCCCTTTCCTTCCCCGTAGCCCTGCCTTCTTCCCTGTTGCCCTCACTTCTCTCCTGGTAGACCCACCTTCATTCCATGTAACGTTCCGGTCTCTCCCTGTAGCCCTGCCTTCCTTCCCTGTAACCTCTCCTTCATTCCCAGTCACACTATCTTCTCTCCCAGATGCTCAGCCTTCCTTCCTTGTAGCCTTTTCTTCTTTCCTTGGAGTCCTGTGAGATCAGCCTCTGTCAAAAAACACCCTCGCCCCCGGCATGCTTTAATTATACCAGCAGATGCAGCATTTCCAGTGCGGTCCATGGCTGCTACCTTGCCCTGGAGCCATTACCTACCATCTCTGAGCCAGCCTGCAGGACAGTATAACAGTATATGATGTGAGGACTGTTTAACTACCTGCTCTAGCTCCAAAAAGTGAGCCCAGTGTTTCACACCTGACGACACATACAGGAAGGTATATACTTTAGGGATTGCCAGGGTAAAATCTATGACAGATAGGGCTACACGCAATTATTTGACTAACACACTTCTCATGGTATTTCATCTTCATTGCTGAATAAGGTAAAAGTTGGCACTGAATGAGGTTTAAAATAAATATAACTGGACAGCTTTTCTGATTCTGATTTTGAACCTTGTTCAATGTCAACTTTTACCTTATTCAGCAATGAAGATAGAAATACCATGACAATTGTTTATTGGCTGAATATACAAAGCTAAGTTTCTCTCAGACTCTAATCTTCCCAGTACTGACATACATTTCTTTGTAAATGGAAAAAATACATAATTACAGAAATAGAACAAATTGCCACTTGCTTTGTGCTATGGTCCCCATGGCAACCTATCACTAGGTTGCAGCTCGCAACAGCAACAGCGCCTGCCTTTAAAATATTTAACGATTGAACTTCGATCTCAACGCTGGACTTTCCTTCCGCCGTTTAAGAATGGCATAAATGTCTTGTTGAAAGTTTTGTTCTAGGAGTCTTATCTTCTTAATGCTCAAAAGTCATTTTCCACGTTGAGCTTTTTTCTCGTCGGGTCACTTTTTCAAACCTTTCCCATACATTTACAAATATGGTTCAGTTTTAAACAGAGGCAGGCCATATACCAGAATTTATTTCAGAACTGGCAGGGTGGTGAAGAGAAGAAGACACGATCACGTTCGCAGTCGGATTCAAAAAGGGTGTATGCGGGTATGGATACGTACTCATGCTTACATTTGGCACTGCGAAAGGCATCATCATCACTCTCCTTCCCGGTCCTACTGGCGGCTACGCTCAGCAGTGTACGCTTTCATACAATTCCCAGTGAGCCTTGCAGCACGCACGCCACGCTTAGCCGTTTACAATGAATCATGGGTAATGTAGGAAGTTACAAACAGGTGTCAAGGAAATATTTTTCTTCATCCCTGTTTTACCCATTTATGCTAAATATTCTTTCACTACTCTGACTAGTTCGAGCGGCTGGCGGATGCATGGATGGATGCAGGTTAAACATTCCTTTTGTAATGGTTAAATTACTGTCGCCATTCATGTCTTTGTTATATGTCGCATTAAGCCTTGAAGCCTTGGATAAGCAAGACACAAGCTAGTGATTAACAAAATTAATTTTCTGCGATATTATAACGGTTGTATTCCTGCTGTCATGTTTTTGTAGCATGATAATTAAGCAATGTATAATGAAACAATATGTAACAAATGACTTAATTATAAAGAACAATTATATTCACTTAAGCCCAAAATGTATAATTTTTAGAAGGTGCTAGTTTCATATTAATGTTCAAAAATAACCCCTGATGAAAATTTTCTTCAGTACTACTAAATAAGATACCTAGCCTAATGACCAATATCTATAAATCAAACTAAGGTAATGATGAATATTATTTTATTGTCCATTTTTAGACACTGTTGCATACCTCAGAGAGATGGGTGGTAGGTGGTAGGCCCCTGTCATCAGTGCATGCTCCTTACCCAGTGCAGGCTCCCCCCGCCCCCCCCATCCCAGTTTGTCCACAGTCACTGGCATGATAATAATAGCCTCAGGCCGAACAGGAACCAGGGCACAACGGAAAAAGACATTTAGATTAATGGGCTGTCAAAACTCTTTGGATGAAGGCAGTTTTAAAATTACGGTTGATGTATACTGACTGACCGGATAACTTCTGGAGTTGAGTACAAGCCCTGATAAGTATCCTATTCTGAATACTGGCATCCTCTTGTTTATGGATTCTGTGTTTGGTTTCTCGAATGTCTGTTACATTCAAGGAATTGACTCCAAAAATCATGCTGTAGTCTCAGATCCTGTAACTTCTTTTATGTATACACTGTGTGGACAAAGGTATTGGGACACCTCGTCCATCTACAGGAACTTTTATGACATCCCATTCTAAATCCACAGGCATTAATATGCCTCCCCAGTGCAGCTATAACAGCTGCCACTCTTCTGGGAAGGCTTTCCACAAGATTCCGGAGTGTGTCTGTAGGAATTTTTGCCCATTCATCCAGAAGAGCTTTTGTGAGATCAGTTGATGACTCTCAATCTCCATTCTAGTTCATCCCAAAGGTGTTTTTTGGGGTTAAGGTTAGGGCTCTGTGCGGGCCAGTCAAGGTCTTCCACACCAAACTCACCCAACCATGTCTTTATGGCCCTTGCTTTGTGCACTGGGGCACAGCCATGCTGGAACAGGAAAGGACCTTCCCCAGACTGCTCCCACAAAGCTGGAAGCATAGAATTGTCCAAAATTGGTCTGCTGAAGCATTAAGAGTCCCCTTCGCTGGAACTAAGTCAATGCCAGAGGAAGTTTGGAACTCTGCAGTTATTAAATCAAAAGAGCATCAGTGACTTTTATGCACTATGTGTCTGAGCACTCGGTGGCTCCACTCTGTTACCTTACGTAGTCTGACACTTTGTGGTTGAGTTGCCTTTGTTACTAAATACTTTCATTTTGGAATGATACCACTTTTAGTTGACTGTGGAATATCTAGCCGGGAAGAAATTTCACAAATTGACTTATTGCAGAGGTGGCATCCTATGACAGTACCAGGCTTGAATTCGCAGAACTCTTCAGAATGACCCATTCTTTCACAAATGTTTGTAAACCTGACTGCATTATTCAGTGCTTGATTTTATACACTGTGACAATGGGTCTGAATGAAACACCTATGTTCAGTAACTAAGAGGTGTGTTTTCAATACTTTTGTCATTATAGAGTATTTACTGATATCTTTCCTTCCATTTTCCTTCCACACACACAGGTTTGTAAACTATATCTTTGTGGCGACTCTCCATTAATTTCTCTAGGGAAAACTTTAATCCTAACAATGATAACCTTAAACCATACCCAGCCCTAACCTTAACCATAAGTAACCAAACATTATGTTAGCGTACCTATCAAAACGGGGACCTTCCATTCATTTCTATGGGAAAAACCCTAATCCCAATCACGACACCTTTAATCCCTATTCAGCATCCAAGTGGGGACCTGAAAAATGTCCACAAAAGTAATGAAGTTTCAGGTTTTAGCATACTTTGGGAAGGAGCAAAAACATGGACTGACTGTGGGTCCCCGAGGACTAGATTGGGAAACACTGATCTAAGTAATCAGAGTACGATGCTAATGCAGAATATACTTGTCGCCAGTATCACTGGGCCCCTCCCTCAGATTTGCTTGGTTTGGACAGTTGTTACCTGGTTCATGATAACCAAAAGCTTCTCCTGCCCTAAAGATAACAGCGACAGGTGTCTCTGGGGAAATTTAAGGCCCTTTGATGAAGGGAACCGCGAATGTTTAATTTGGGTGTGTGTGTGTGTGTGGGCAGCAGTTTTTATGGCACTGTCGTTACATTCA
This sequence comes from Cryptomyrus ogoouensis, assembly GCA_025773925.1. Taxonomy (NCBI): domain Eukaryota; kingdom Metazoa; phylum Chordata; class Actinopteri; order Osteoglossiformes; family Mormyridae; genus Cryptomyrus; species Cryptomyrus ogoouensis. Next base: position 40,796 of record JAOYFF010000062.1, read on the forward strand.
CAAGGCTCTCAAGTTTCATCAAAAGTTTGGAGTGAGATTGCATTTGGGGCGAAACATTACTACTGTGTCTGCACTCCATCTGTGAGCATATCCATATAACAATGTGTTTGCAGCGGGATCACATGTAACTTATTTTGGAATTTACCTGGAAACAACAAATGCTGTTTTCTGATTGGCTGGTAGGTGGCTGTTAACTGTATAACTTGAACAGGACAGCTATGAACTCCCATATACCTGCACCTCATCCATTAATTCTATATAACTCTTACTTACTTATAAATCTTACTTCTCAGTGTGAGAAACACAAGGTGTGGTGTGTGAACTGGTTGAAATGTGTGTGTCTCACGGTCAATGCTTGTGAATTGAGAGCCCTGCATTCATATGAATTTGGACCAAAACAACATGGTGTTGAGCTGTTCTGCTGTCAGTTTGCTTTCCTCTGGGATTCGCATGAGTACCACCTCCTGTCCATTTTAGGCACAGCGTTCCATTGAAATATCTTGTAGCTGGTTTCATTCATATCAATACTGCTCTCTGGCTAAGAGAGAGAGAGAGCCAGTTATGCAAGTCCCAGCATAAGTTTACAAAATAATTGCCTCAGCAGAAAGAACATGTACATTTATAATGGTACATGGAAGTCTGTATATAGTACGTACATTAAACCCAAACCTAAACATATAATGTCCAAAAACGTCAATACAAAACCCCCAAAACAACAAATATATTAAACCCAAACACAGTCAATACACAATTCCCAAACACAGCACATATATTAAACCCAAACACAGTAAAAATTTAATGTTCAATAACATCAACACAAAACCCAATCACAGTAAACACAATAAACCCAAACAGAATGAATACACAATATCCAAACACATAAAAGCCAAACACAGTGAATACACAATACCCAAACACATAAAAGCCAAACACAGTGAATACACAATATCCAAACACATAAAAGCCAAACACAGTGAATACACAATACCCAAACACATAAAAGCCAAACACAGTGAATACACAATATCCAAACACATAAAAGCCGAACACAGTGAATACACAATATCCAAACACATAAAAGCCGAACACAGTGAATACACAATACCCAAACACATAAAAGTCAAACACATTAAATGTATAACGTACAAATAATAACACATGAAATGTGAATCCAGTAAATAGGTAACATTCTAACAGGCTGTAGCTGTAACTATAGTGATGGGCAAAATGATACTTATGAACCATTTGATGTATTGTTTGACTCCACTAGATGGTGCTGTCTGTTCAAAAAAGGGGTCAAAGCATGCCCCAAAGCAAGCCAAGAGCACCATCTAGTGGGGTCAAAAAATACAGCAAATGGTTCATGAAGCTTCATTTGCCCATCACTAGCTGTAACAGCTTTTCCATCTCTGATCAGCTCCGTGTACAAGACAAACGAGTCAGATCAGGAAGAGCCACACACCCCTGTTCCTTATTTCCTGCGGTTACTGTGTCTTGGCCTCCGGTACCGTTCTGGTTAAATTTCACTGTGCATTTGTTTTTACCATAAAGTTACCAAACTTTAAGATGTTAGCCTCACATATATTAGCCTGCTGTCTTTGCAAAATTTGGTTAGTAACATCATTAGATTAAACCTAAAATTAAACGGAAATGTACACTTAGAGTAATATTGTAAGAAAATGCCACATTTTATCCAAAAACAGCAGAACGGTCCTAAAAAGTCTTTAAACTGGGCAAGTAGAGGGCGCCAAAGACTACTCAGAAAAAAATACTCTTTAAAAGGGACATTGCAGATGCTAATCACATTGTTTTATGGATGGTTCTGCGTTGCTGGTTTTTAAAAATTGATTATAAGAACAAACAGGCTTCAATCACAATATCTGGAAAAGAAGCTACAATAATATTCATGTTGTAAACAGTCATACACCGAGAGTTCATGATCGATTTGCTCTGCATCTAGTTAAACATGTAAACCCATGCGGCATGCTGTTCCTTGCATCTTCCTCTGCAGCCCCTGCATGCTGCAGATTGGTCATGTGTTCCAATGCCTCATTCTTTAACGTCTTGTTGCTTTGAACCAAGCACTGTCAGCTGTTTCCACTGGCCCCAAATGCAACCTGCTCCTCCGTCTGCGTGGGGTTACGGAGCTGCCTCTGCCAGCCAGGCTCTCCTCGGCCCAGACCTTACTGAGTGTGCCCGGCATGCAGAACTTTAAGGCTACAGACAGGAAGTAAGTTTTCAGGGCTTCCAACACTCACGCATCTGGCATGACTCTCATGCTTTCTGACTCCCATGGTCACGCAAGAAATTTATATTCCATTATAAAACTAAAATTAGCTGCATCAAAAGCGCTGGGGAAGTTTGCAAACCCAGCAGACTATTTACAAGTTTATCAAACTATTACATACATGTAAATGAGTTTGCAGACTTGTCTCGAATGGAACATCTCGCACCAGCCAGCTGACCAAAGTTGGTTACACTGGGTGACCAATCTGGGAGATACGGCAGTTGGGGCTATGCTGCTATGGGCTATAGGACACACGGTGGGGGGGGCGGGGTATGCACTTAATGGCTCTCACCCTAGGCCACCACTAGGGACTGAGGAGGGGGCTGATTAGGCCAGTGCTTCAACTGTCCTTAAGCTCCAGAAGAAAACACGTTATATATAAACAAATTATAGTTTATTCAAATTAGAAATACCAAGCTATAATTTCAGACTAAGCAAAACTATGCAAAAGCATGACATTGTAATAGCATAAAACTAATATCATGTCTTACGTAATACAACAAAAGTTGGGTTTGGATGATTTGCAAATCATTGCATTCTGTTTTTATTTACATTTTGCACAGTGTCCCAACTTTTTTGAACACAGGGTTGTATATGGAAACTCTTTCTTCCAAAGATAAATATTAATTAGTCTATAATTAATAAAAACCAGACACCCCATGATGCACAGTAATTTGGTGCCAGGCAGACCGAGGCATTGCAGTGGCATGAAGTTGCATTTTATGTTAATCCTTAAAACACATGACAAGAACCATAACACTGAGGCAATCAATAGCAGGGAAATGGGGTGGTTACACGCTAGATAGGACGGCTCACACATGGTAGGTCATTATAGAACAGTGGAACATGTCAGGATTGCGCATACAATACAGATATGGGTACATGCGATACTCAGGAGAACAAATATTCACACTAACCAATACATACAGCTACTTACAGCAAGAGCTATATACAAGGGCTATATACATGGCCAGCGAGCATGCTGGGATATGCTAACCCTATTGGCACGGCACTAATATGGAATAAGCCCAGTGCTTTCATTAGTTAAATATATGTAAGAAAAAAAAACTATCTCTACAGGAGAGAAGTATTTAGTAAAGAATTTAGAAAGGTCACCTCTGGAATAATGTTCAGGTGTAGAAATCACGGTGAATAGCGAATGATACACACGCCACTGGGCTGTGTAAATAAATAACACCACTTTACCCGTAACAGTGTGCCTGGTGATATCATCCATCCATCCATCCGTCCGTCCGTCCTTCTTTCAGTTTGCAGCAAAGCACCTGCAGATTTTAAGATTGAAAATCTTGTGGCCTGGCTGTTGGTTAGATTGCGGTGGATATGGGGGCATAATGCAGGATCAGTGAACCCATTTTTCAGCTATATACACTCTATATCTCACTCTATATCCTGCTCCATATCCCGCTGGCCCACATATGGTGTGTACTGTGATTTATTTTATATTTATGAACCTCTTTTATTTTAACAGTAGTCCTGCTTTGTTTCATGTAGTGAGTTGGTAATTTATAACCACAGTCAACTCACAGTGTACTGTTCTAGGTCATTCGTGAACAGGATCATGTGACGAGGGAGGAAGGAACAGGGACTTTATAAGGGTAAGGGAGAGGGCTCGGGTTTAACAGGAGTGCAAGGAATACCAGACGAGGCGTTTTCAGCACACGGGGAATCATATGGGAAAAAGACGTAGGTGTTGGGCTGCTGAAAGAGCACCACAGGGGTCCTGGATCGGGCAGCAGGTTCTGGGGGCGTGGACCGGGGGTCCGAGGGAAAATCCCATTTTTACAGGACTGATAATAGGACCCAAATGAAATGAATGAGTGGCCCGTCAGCTGACTTTACTGCACCATACGGTGACTCTGTCCCCTGCCTGCCGGCCAGCGAATAGTCAACGCCGTCTGACACGGCCCCCTGTCTCCACCAGCCATCTCAGAGAGCCTACACGTTGCTTAAATGCTGGTGTTCAAGCAACAGCTTCTTTTATTTAGACGGAAGATGGTGTAAGAGGCAACGGGGAGGAGGGTTTGATGGAAGAGTACATTTCCAAAGCTCACTCAGTCCGCCGGATACGTGGATGGGATCAATTTGTAAACAAGCACCATTTTTGTGTGTTTTTTTGGAAATTTAAAGAAAGCTCTTCGCTGGATGATAAGGGGACTGAGTGAGTTTTTGTACCCAATACTGTATATATGTACTGTATATATACTGTACATATGATGAGAAAGCCTGACTTTGGGTCACTGGTGGTCTCATCTCAAAATAACGAAGAATGGACTGAGTGAGTTTTGGAAATTTGCTCTTCAATTGATCCATGCCCCCATGAGAGATGCAGTATTGGGCTGAGATGGCGCCCTTCTTCGATAAACATTTCAGCTGGTGCCCAGATGCTAACTCGCTGTGACAAGCTCTCCTGAGTTTTCATTACATATCTGTATGTTATTGTGTGTCGCATGATAACAACGCTCAGAAATCCCCAGATGATGCCTGTATCTCTAGGGGTTTGACCTACATTGCCCTTCCATTTCCTCGATTCTAACATGGAGCAAAAATGTGTCGATCTCTGGGATGTCAAATATTGGCCAGACCTTAAATGATACACCGCCCACAAGGTGAGCCTGGGGGCAAGACTGATCAATAGAGCAAACCGCAGCTTTTGTTTTTTCTTTTATTGTACGCACAGTACTGTTGGCGTGTCGTGGCATATTCTTAGATATAAGTGTAGTAAATGTTCAGTTTAAATGCAAATATAAGTGGACGCTCTTCAATATCCATCTTCATATTTATTTAACGCTTTTATTTGCTGAGTACTGTATTACTTTGTGTTTTGAGGTACCGTGGCCTTCCCATGGTAAAAAAAAACAAACAAATTAAATAAACCACGTTAACTGGAATTCATAGCATGTTCTTACGGATACCCTGCAATTACTTGAAAGGCTTTGGGCACACTCAGGTATATTCTCGTCTGTTTACACACCATTTCTCCGAGTCTTTATGCTGTGGTGACTCCATCAGACACGCGAGGCTTAACTGCTAGCGATTTGTGTCAGATAGTGATACGATTTTCCTTTCGTAAATCCGTGCAGTACTCTCGTTTTTCTCCAGGGGGCGACATGGGTATATGTTGAGTCCTCCCCTCCCCCAGGGCAACTATGACTCTCACCCCGGGTCAGTTCTCAGGTGGTGACTTTGGGCAGGTTGCCCCCTGGTGGCTCCCGTTAGACGCTTATCAATCCATCTGTTTTTATTTTTTTTTAAAACGGCTGTTTCTAATAATGAGGCAGAAACAGCAGGTCAAAGCTGATACGCATGGGGGCCGCCTTAAACACGAGCTGCATTGTGTTTGTGAAAGTCCGCGCAGACCCAATCAAGCGGGCCAGGGGGGTGGGGGGGCGTCACCACTCTAAAGCTAATTTGACGCGAGCGTCAACAAATTACGGCCTGTTTACAGAGCAGTCAGGCCTGACTGAGGCTGCCGCTACCAGGGATCTACAGCAGGGGGCAGTGCAGCTCCACAAAAGGCCACGGAGTCGGTTATGAAGAACACGCACACAGCTGGGACCTGGCTGCTTATTTTACAGGGGGGTGGCTGCTGTTTGAAGCACATGTAGGCATTTTATATGCATATTTTTTAATCTATCTATCTATCTATCTATCTATCTATCTATCTATCTATCTATCTATCTATCTATCATGTCAGAGTTAATCGGATGATTACTTTTATGTATCATATAACTTGCATTTCCGTGGCATTTACATGTTTCTTTGTTTATTTTGACCCTCTGATTACAGCTGTGCTGGATATGTGGTCATGACAATGGATGGATGGCACACCGACTGCACATCAACTGTATATCCATCTGTCCATCCATCCATCCAGCTTCCAGCTGCTTATCCTGAGTCTGCCACAGGCAGCGCCGGGCTTCAGGGCCCATGTCTTTGGACTGCTAGAGGAGACAGCAGACAACAGTATGGGTACAATCCAGCTGCATATAGTGCAGAAACAGGATTCACCCCCCCATCTAGACTACAGTGCTGCCTGCTGAGCCACTGCTCCACCCTCTTACTGTATACGACACTATAAAAATGTAAATTAATCTTTATTTCCAAGGCCTGATTTGTACCTCACTGCTTTCTGATATGTGATATACCACATATTCCCTTTTCTAGGAGTCACACAGAAACAGGAAGTGCCAGAGTTTGGCTTTCAGCCCAGTGCGGAAACCGGACCGGAATTTCCCTTCGCAAAGGCGAGGGGCTCGGGTGGGCGGGCAAGCGGCGCCAGTGTGCAGACCGCCGCAAGACGCGGACCACGCGGACCACGCGGGCCACTGCTCCAACTGCACTGTGAGGACACGCCCCCCCCAGAATCCCTGTTTAGGTGGTGTTTGGGAGGATTAAAGGACCAGCGGCGGTTTTTAATGTAGCGTTTGAGCACTTGATCATGGAGGCGTGATGTAATGCGAAAATCGATATGTGAGGCTGTCCGCCTGATGCGGGGGGGACACATCCAGTTTGTTAAAGGCTTATCGCTCCCCTTTATTAAAACCACTATCCCCCGATGCTTTAAAGTCTAATCCAATAAACATCCCCACTTCATTTTGTTTGTTTTCAGTTAGCTCTGATTTTAAACAGGAAGGGGGGGGTTCTTGTACGGTGCCCCCTCCCCCCACATGGAGTGTCTATCAAAAGTGACATGATGTCAAATTTGAGTTTTCATCATTTTACCTTTGTCCACTGTTTATGTCACTTTCCTATGGACGGTGCTGCAAATGGCAGTTAATAAAATGACACAATTACATAGGATCAGCCAATCACGCAGGCCTACGCAGCAATGGCAGAAGGGCTGGCTAATTCCCTGCAAAGGAACAGAGAATTATCGCGGTACAATACGAAGCATTGTTAATGGGGTGTTGTGTTAGCGGTTCGCTAACTTGATGGTCACTGGCACTCAAAAGCAAAAAACACCAAAGGGGCATTCAGTGCTTTCAAAGGGGGCACTTTTAATACTTTGGGCCAAAGGGACAAGTGCTCAGGCAGCCCCTGCAGCCCTCCTGTGCCTGAGATGACGTCATGCCGAAGACCAACATGACAGCAGCCGGTAGAAAGGCATGCAGAAAAGCATAATGCACATGCAAATGTGATTGTTGTTAAGAAAACGACAGTAAGTGTCTTAATTTACAAGCATGTGCTGTGTGGTTTTCTTAGGTATTCTTAGTAATTATTCAGTAATGCTTTACATTCACTGGACCTTCATAATGCATTCATTAAGCAGCATGTAAATATACCTTAACGTCCTAATATAATTTAACTGCTTTAATATACTTTGATAACAAACATTATTTGATAATACAATTATAATACTTGTTATTATCATGTAATGTTTGTTATTAATGTATATTAAAGCTGTTAAGGGATGCTAGGATGTTACAGTATACATACTTGCTGCTTATGAATGTTCTATGAATGTAGTTAATGTAAAGCCATCCATCCATCCATCCATTACCTACTGCTTGTCCAGGGTTCGGGTCGCGGGGGTAGCAGCTTCAGGAGAGATACCCAGACCTCCCTCTCCCCAGCTACTTCTACCAGCTCCTCGGGGAGGATGCCGAGGTGTTCCCAGGCCAGCAGAGAGATATAATCCCTCCAGCGAGTCCTGGGTCTGCCCCGGGGCCTCCTCCCTGTAGGACATGCACGGAAAACCTCTCCAGGTAGCCGCCCCAGAGGCATCCGCACCAGATGTCCAAACCACCTCAACTGGCTCCTTTTGACGTGGAGAAGCAACAGGAAGTCCAATAACAGAACACCACTCGGGTTCAGATCAGCGAGGCCGTACCTCCCAATCACCCCCCTCCAGGTCACACTGTCATTGCCCACGTGAGCGTTGAAGTCCCCCAGGAAAACGATGGAATCCCCTTGTGGCATGCCAACCAGCATACCACTAAGGGAATCCAAGAAGGCCGGGTACTCTGAACTGACATTCGGCGCATAAGCACAGATGACAGTCAGAGACCTATCCCCGACCCGAAGGCGCAGGGAGACAGCCCTCTCGTTCCCCGGGGTAAACTCCGTTGTTAAAGCACCGAGCTGTGGGACCACCAGTAGCCCCACCCCAGCCCGGCGTCGCTCACCTGCCGCGTGATATAAACAGCTGCCTGGCTATGTGAATGAGGGTCAGGCCCCTAGTGTGAGTGAGGGTTGGACCCCCCATGTGAGTGAGGGATGGGCCCCTAGCATGAGAAAGGGTCAGGCCCCTAGTGTGAGTAAGGGTCAGGGTTGTGCTTTCTGTAAGGGTCAGGGCTGTGCCTTCTGTGAGGGACAGGGCCCCAGTGTGAGTGAGGGTCGGACCCCCCAGTGTGAGTAAGGCTCAGGGCTGTGCTTTCTGTGAGGGTCAGGACCCCAGTGTGAGTGAGAGTCAGACCCCCAGTGTGAGTGAGGGTCAGGCCTGTTTTTTTCTGTGAGGGTCAGGGCGCCAGTGTGAGTGAGGGTCAGGGCTGTGCTTTCTATGAGGGTCACCCCCAGTCTGAGTGAGGGTCAGGGCTGTGCTTTCTGTGAGGGTCAGACCCCCTGTGTGAGTGAGGGTCAAGGCTGTGCTTTCTGTGAGGGTCAGGGTGCCAGTGAGAGTGAGGGCCAGACCCCCAGGGTGAGTAAGGGTCTGGGCTGTGCTTTCTGTGAGGGTCAGGGTGCCAGTGTGAGTGAGGGGCAGACCCCCAGTGTGGGTAAGGGGCAAGGCTGTGCTT
>JAOYFF010000062.1:51098-62831 GCA_025773925.1 Cryptomyrus ogoouensis
CCGCCCAAACCGCCCCATGAGTTAACGCCAATCGCAAATTCCCCCTACACTGTTAGCTGCGATATCGAGAATGCATAACGCAAACCAATATACAAACAATCAAAATAATAATAAACTATGAACAGATGTACGTTACAATAGGACATTTTTAAGAGTGCCTCACAGTGATCACATGACTTTTTTGTCAAAGGCTTTGGTTGGAAACTTGATCAAGCCCATGCCTGTGACCTTTAGCATGTGAAATAATTAGAGTGAAATAATTAGTGTGTTGAAAAGGATTCAGTGGCTTGGCCATGAACATGCAGAAGACCTAGGGCCGGTAAGACCAAGGCACCTCCTTCGGAAGGCATTCCTGAATTTGGGGTGGGGAGGTAATATGTGAAAATCTCTCCCACTGTTCCCACGCCAGTTCTTCATCATACAGAAAGGGCTGAATTTAAAGCAGGTCTGGGCTGACTTTGTAATGGAGTTTTTGGGGAGGTGGAGAGTCTTCAGCTGGATGGCTTGGTTGTCTTTCCTTCTTCACCGTGAGGAATGGGGCTCCACGCTCGTCCGGATCGCAAGTTACACCCCAGATTGACAGGGTGAGGTCGCTCAGACGTACCTGTCACAGTCACTATGGCAAAAGTCCTCGACTGGGGACACGGATTAATGAAATCCCTGAGCAGTGGATCACTGCTGTGGCTCTCAGGTGTGTGCAGTGTGTGTGAGCCTGGGGTTCATCCGCTGGCCTCTTTACGGACCCAAACCGCATGGTGGCCCACTGGTCAGCGCTGCTGCCTCCTATATTCAGGAGGTTTGCAGGTACGAAGTTTCCGCGTTCGTGTTGCGTGGGTTTCCCCCTGCCATTCTAAAAGCTATAATTCCGGAAATGGGGGCTTCTCCGCAATGCAGCGTGTGTTTGTGCCCTGTGATGCCCTGCAGTCCCACCCAGGATAGGATCCAGGCCCCCTTTATGAATGAGTGCTTGGAAGATGGCATTTGCTGTTTCTTAATGACAAAGAAGCCAACCTGAAATGTAACTTGCAAGCTTAGCAATGTAACTAATCAAAAAGTACGAAAGGAAGACTCCTGTGAGACTGATTACGATGGACTATTGCTTGGTACCTTAATGTTAGCCAGAAGCTGAGAGTAGGAGCCACTAGTTTTCTCTAGCCTCATTAAAAGGTCGTCCCCTCGCCGATGTTGCCGCGAAGAATCTTTTTCTCGATTATTTTACTGCGATTCCTGCGTCCTCTGCTCTGCCAGTAGGCTAGCTTTTCCTCTTTTGTCACGGTCAGATGCGGGGAAGCGAGTAGCTAATAGATTCAGCCGCTCTGGCTTTTTTTCTCGTCGTGACAAAAGCAGCAGCATCAGTTCTGCCGGCGGGATTTAAAGATGCCGTTGCTCTTCCTGTGGTGACAAAGGGGCCCAATTTCACAGGGAGAGGGGCCCATCCGAGGGGGGGGCAGCGGGAGAGATGTCATTAGAATAACAGAGGTCGGCGAATGAGGCAGCGAAGCTGCAATGGGGAGTCCTGAACACCATCAGGTCAGCCGCGCGTTCAGGTCTGAGCCCACTCCTTAGCGCTTCACCAGAGACAGAACTCTGACGCTAAACAAAAAAAAAATGCCAGTCAGCCATTTCTGGAACATCTCACAGGCCTTGAGGAAAGTCAGGCCGAATCGTTTATGATTTCATGATTCCTTTGCGACTTTTTACAGAAGTAGCTGTTAGCCTTTTTTAAAACTGGAAAAGCTAATAACGCTTGACAGTGAGCAAAAAAAAAAAAATATTAAACCAACCAGTCCATTCTGAAGGTGAACAATGAACAGATGTAAGGGAGAAATGGAAGGCTTGGAATGCGTAAAAGCAGAGTAACAACATACTGGTGAGAATACATGATTAGAAGCGTCTGATTTCCCACAATTCAGAAAGTGAAGATGCTAAGTTGTGACATCACCTGGCGCTATTCAGCGAGACGCTGCAGCGGAGCTCTGATTTACCGCTGTAGCATATAATTCAAACATGAAACGTAAGTAGAATGTTCACACGGGGCCCATGGGAGGGGGAGGGGCGTGGATTCCACGTTAAACATAGTAATCGACCCGCCATTGAGGAAAAACATGCCCTCCGTTTACAATACAGAGCCATTTCCTTCACGAGTTAGCGGCCCCCTGGTTCTCAGAGACGCAGCCGTCTGAAAACAGAAGCCGGTAATTTTGGTACTTTGATGGGAAGAGTCACGCTGCGGTCAGCATGGGGAGGCGGAGGGAGGAATCAGTCTTGTTTAATTATAGCTGGTCTTTGAGAAGAGGAAACACACGCCCCCCCCCCCCACCACGTTGATATATTTGGTCTCCTAGCACAGCCTGTTTGTCTCCTGCTGAGCTGAGGTGCTGGTCGGAAATAGTTTGGATCTGGGTGGGTGGGGTGGGGGGGGGGTGTCTGGATCTCTCAGCTACTGATAGCCCCTCGCTGTGTTGCTGCACTCCTGCACCGAGCGCATACAGGGTGGCGGTGCATGCAGGAGCGCATGATCTTTTTTGATGGCCCAGCTCACAGGTTTGGAAGTGCTGGTGCTTCTTACTGCAGAAGACATGCAGTAAAACATGCAGCCCTGCGTCACAGCAGGCGGATGTGAAAAGGCTACAATGCACACTTGAAAAACGTGCATTTTTTTTTTTATTTAAATTTTTTTAGAAGTGGTCCAGGTATACGTTACATTGTGGGGACCGAATGTCTACCATTACTATCCTCACAATGTGATAAAAACCTGTTATTCTGAAGTTGTGAGGACCATTTATTTAGTCCCCACCAGGGGAAATTCAGTTTTATAAAAATCTGCGACTGCAATCAGAAGCCTAAAAATGCCGAAAGTCTTGTATTTTGTTCGGTTACTTATGGTTAAAGTGGGGGTCAGGGTCATCATTGTTGGGATTAGGATTTCGCCCATTGAAATCAATGGACGGTCCCTACAAAGATATGAATACATACGCATGTGTGTGTGCGTGTATGTGGGGGCGGATTGCGTGCCCTTCCTGGGTTCCCTTTGGGCATTCTGGTTTCCTCCTACAGCCCAAAGACATGCAGTTAGGCTAATTAGTATCTCTAAACCTGCTACAGGGTGTGACCGTGTGTCCTGTGCTAAGGCGCTCCCCTGTGCGGCGGGGGGGGTCCCGCTACCCTGTACATTCCGGGACGGGTTCCAGAATCCCCCTGTCCCTGCAGTTGGATGAACTGCAGTAAAAACTGAAACTCAAAATAAATATAATTATAAATAACATGCCCACCTTCCAGTCTCAGAAATATAAATAAAACACCCAGCATGATGAACACTGTGTGTGTCCTAGACGACGGTATTTCTGGTTAAGACTCAATAGGTTCCTGCCTTTGGTCCAAGACATCCAGGTAATGATCCTGATAACAAGCCAGGGTCAAAGGGTGATGGCCGACTGGCTGCTGTGCGGCTAATGTGGGCTCTGCTATGGGGTAATTAATGCTTTGTTACTCCCAAACACAAAAATGGGGATGATGCTATTAAATCGAGCCCTTTGCAAACAAGGTAATTACTACATCTTCAAAATGAAGTAGCAGCAGCAGAGATTGTCTATCTACCTTGTTAAATATCTGCCGGGCGTTCCCCAGCCAAAACAAGACTGATGTAGTAATTAAAATTCAGAGTACAATTAAAGAAGGAATGGATGTCTTCTTTGTTAGCCACTAAACGATGACTGTACTGAGCCTGATTTGCCCTGCTGACAGCACAATTAACAGCTAAATAAAACACATAGGAAAGTTCACTACCTAGTTAAGGAGTGGTCTCACGGGCTCGCCTGTGACTGGCTGCGTCGGCGATTTCCGAGGCTGCGTGTCGTCTGAGAGACGAATTAGCGCAGCCGATTCTGTTGCGCGTGATCTCGGGTCGGATCCTCGTCTGGCTCCTCGCCGCCCTCACAGAAGTAAAGGACCCCCCCCCCAAACCCACATCACCCCCTAAAAATTTGCTGGGGGGGGGGGGAGTCCCCCACGGAAAAGTTTGTTGAGCAATTTTGCTGATCCCTGATCATAAAATTTGCCGAGGGTGAGGGACAGATGGTTCAAAAATGGGACACAGCGTATTTTTCAATATGGGAGGATCCCGTAATATACGCAATGGGTGTCAGCTTTAGAGCCGATCGATGTCTGTCCACCGTGTCGGCAAAGAGCTTGTGTCTTAGTCGAGGGCCATTTCTCCTTCATATGCGTCTCTGAGGGCTGTAGAGACCTGATGGGGGCCACTTTAACGCAGAATACAGCCCAGATTCGTTCCCTCCAGCTGGCACTTAGGCCGCTGTTTTCCCGCAGAACTCCGGAAGAAGTGACCCCCTGTTTTTTCCTGGCTGGCAGCACAGTCTGATTACTGTCACACTGCTACACGCAGCCTGGCCTGTTTTGTTTGATAAAGGGAAGCAGATCAAAGACACAACTTTCCTAAAGTGTATTTATCTCCCTTTTAAGAAAAATCCCCTTCGTTTTCTCCTAATGCACCAAACTGCGCCTTTTTCCCCCTTTATCTCCGTTCCCAAAACGCATCCTCTTCAGACCTCTATTTTTGTTTCATTCTTTCTCCAAACGGCTTAGTCTCCGCTCCTCTCCCTCTCACGGCCCAGTCCGCGGGCTCTGTTTACTGGGCCCCGATCCGTGTCACGCCGATTTTCGTCTTATGGACAGCTCTTCACATTATATTCGCACTTCTGAATCGTTTATTCTCCATCCTGTTTACTGGCATAGCACGTGCTAATGAGATTTCCCCCCCAGCAATAAGGCCCGTCGCCCTACAGGCTCCCCTCGCCCGCAATCTGTGTGACACGGCGGAACAGGCAGCCGAATGCGATGCCGCATTGTCGATTCGTGCAGGATCCACACCTGCACTTCACTGACGTTTCACTCCGTCGCACTCTGTCTTTGATTCTCTCTCTCTCTCTCTTTTTAAACATGCATTTATTTAATTAGCGAGTGCTTTGGAAATTTCCTCTGCGTTTGTTGCGTAATTTGTTTAGCATGTCTGCATTATGGGTCACAGGACAGGGAATTACACAACGTGCATTTTGTGTCGTAAGAACGGCCCAAGCTACCTTTGAGACAATTTTAGAGCATGTTTGCAAAAATAATTAATCCCGCTCCACACTGCGTGCTAAACTAAATATTAGAGGAAAATTTCACCCAAAAATAATATTCACTTTATTTCCAAAAAGTGCATCTAGAGAAAGTTTTATTGTATCCAAATGCAGGAAAGTGGCACTCGTGGTTTCCTGAAAAAGTTGCCCTCGGATGTCACAGGGAGACCCTTTCGTTCTGATACATACCGGAGTCCCGCAGTGGGTCAAATTCACGGGCACTGCTACTGGGCGTCACTCTCACTGGCAAGACTGAATACAGCCAGCCGAGCATCTTCCTGGTCTGTCCACCTGCGTCAGCGTGGTCCTCTCTCATTCCTTATCATCACCATCTTTACGGTAGCTTCCCTTCATTGATAACTGAAAGATCTCTACTCTCCATGAAGTAATTTTACTCAGTGTTCTCTAAGTGTGCCTGTCAGTGAAACATATAATGACTTCATAACTGTTTATGTTATATACAGTAAATGCTCACAGCCAACGGGCTTATGGTCAGTTTGCAGAGACATGGATTTTGTGGTTTCTAATGATCATAACTGCTTTTTTCATTCCACTACCTAACACGTGATTAGCTATATGAATTGTGCTATCTAGCTAGATGGATTAAGAGGATGAGACAAATCTTGTTGGTTAAGCTTTATTTAATTAGCTTAGCTAGTCGGCTGTGACGTATGGATTCCTAAGCGTGACATTGCTGCTTGATTTCATGTAGCTGCTTGTTAAATGTTAGTGAACGATTTAAAAGTAAGTTACTATTATGCAGATTTTAGCTAAACCAATTTCTTTCTTCTGTTTCCTAAATTGCCATGGGATGTGTAAAAGGTTGCAAACGACTGTGTTCAACTGCATTTGTGAGCTGCCAGCCTGCAGAGAAAATTAGCAAGCTGGACACAGTGTTCATTACGGAGTATTTTGTAGACATGTAGACAAGTAGTAAAATTATGGGTTCTAACCTCTCCCCGAAATTTGTTTGAACCCCTCAGTCGGCAAAATCTACCAATTGGTTTGGTCTGGATTGGGGGCCAAGTATACTTTCAAGGGACCCAAACTCTGTAGTGGGGTCCCTACCTGTCGGTAGGATAGCTGGAGGGCCGGACACCCCATAATATTTATTGCTGGGTAAGATTTGAATTCATTACCAAGCACAGATCTTGGAAGCTACTTGGTTCAAAATTTCGACATTGTTTCTGTTACTGCCTTGATCGCAATGGAAGGTTCATTTATTAAATTACTCCTGTATATTTTGTGATTGAAGCTGACGTTAAACACACATTAATGCAGCAGTAGGATCTGCCCCACACGACACAGCACACCGTGGTCACACCGCCTTCCCCCCTCGAACCTCCCACGGTTTGCTCGCCTCCTTTTTAGCCCTGTGTTGATGTGGTCCTTCCCATAATTCCCTGGGGTCTGCACCCCTCTCTCATTGTGTCCTTTTAGTCCCGAGAGACGCTCCTACTTGCAGGTTGGCGGTAAAGAATGCCGTTTTTCATCGGCCCGGCGGCCGGGCGCGTTCCGTTGGGGGAGGACGGCGGGGGTGAAGAAATATTCCCTACATTACTTGATGTCACTGAGGCTTAAACTGTTGTCTCGCTATGAGTCTGAAGTGGAGGGAAGAGCTTCTCAGAGATATGCCCCCCCCACCCCCGCACGATCCGTGCCAGTGCTTTGGTACCATGCCACACTCTTCCTCTCCTTTTTTTTTTACCGACCTGACCTCCCAATGTACCTCCTGCAACCGTGAACGGCCGTAAAGTAGCCCGGGGAGCGAGAGGCTGAGGACAGCGCACAAAGATGCTAAACAATCAAACAAGACCCATAACCCTCAGACTGGGCCTCTCGTGCCGCTTTGAAAACAGGGGGTCTTTAGCGGGGCGGATGGCGGCGGCGTCGCGGAGCAGCCGGATTGGGTTTCACGCTGAACCGAGGGCTTGTCGAGACACAGAGAGCGTAAAGAGAGCGGAGAAGGGAAACAGCGCGTATTTACACAGAGCGCTCCCCGTTTGTGTAGCTAGCTGGAGGGAAAAAATACGCGGGAGCCAAAGAACACTGCTATCTGCACCTTTCGGAAAGTTAAACGCTGGCGCAGAGTCAGGCCGCGGAGACGGGGGACCGGGGGGCTGCGCTGATGACTTCCTTCCCTGTATGAATTTAAAAAAGGAAGTAAATTATTGGTTTGAAGTTATCTCATCTTTTACGGCATCGCAAATGAATGCAAAAGACATTCTAATGTCTGTTATATAACTGCAGTCTAAGCAGTGCTGGATTTGCATATACACTTTGTGTCCTCTGGATGTAAAATATATGACTTTCAGTCTGACAAACTACCACAGTGCTGGGTGACGTGCTTTACTTTAACTTACCACTAGATGGCAGTATCCCCCTGAAGGTAAACCGGGTAGGTTTGGGTATAGCTAAGCGGCTCCCTGAAAAGAAAAGAAGGCCTGCTGTGTGGCTCTTCCTGGGGGGGGGGGGGCATAGTAAAGTCTGGTGACCCAGGATACCGATATCTATACTTAACACTGCTGCTTTAAAAGGGGGTTTCATCTTACGTCTCGTGTCAAAATATGCATCGAGGCAGCTCATTTACCTCTATGCTGTTTAGCTGATCAGACGACTATACTTGAAAAGAAAACAGTTTTCATTAGAAACATCTATTTAGCTAAATCCACTGATATTCCAAACTTAGCCATCTTTGAGAAGAACTCCTTACGCAGACAATACCAGCAATGACTCTGTAATGCTGCAGCATTAATGGATTAATGATCATTACGATTCGCTGTATCCTCTGGTTATGGATAAGCTTTTAAAGACTCTGTTCTGCTCTGCTGGGTAATAAGATGAATTGTGTGATGTAATGACCCTATACTGATCACAGTGTGTACCAGACTAGTGTTATGTACAGGATAAGGCGGGGTAATGAGGTATACAGATCACCCACCACCTGGCTGATTTAAACACTCCTCACATAGGCTCTTGCTGCCGTCACTGATACCCCCTAATCTTCACGAAGGACCTGGTCAGCAAGCGTCAACCGGTGTCATCTTACGACTGAACCAAACACTCGTCGGGGTTCAGGGAAATTGAGGGAAATGCAGCCCGGCTGAAGGGCTCGGAGGTCGCCAGCAGGAGGCATGATGGTGCAAAGCCCTTAGTGGCTGTGTCGAGGATGCGTGGAGAGCAGGAAGACACGGCGATGCGCTCTGAGGGCCACTGGGTGCTTTACTCTCCCATGGTCTCAGTGACTGAACACAGTACAACCACAGAGGTCACTTTCCTGCATCAGAAGAATGACCATGGAACCCCGTACCCCAGGTCTGTGATGTCTCCACTCCCCATCCGAGGATTTCTGCTGGCGTTCATTCACAAAAAGGTGGCGTTTCATGTTGCGCTTGTAGAAAGCGAGTTCATATGTGCAGTCGACGGCTTGTGGCTTCTTGCGTCCCCCATTTGGGGGAGGGGGGTCATAAAAGGGCTTAGAATGCGTATGGACTTGCGGGAGGGGTCCTCTCAGGGAGAAGGAGGCAATGAGGTTCGAGAGGGTGAGGTGGGATGTGGAGGCTCCTGAGGACGAATGAGGCGGTGATGTGGGAGGGAGCAGGATGGACAGCGGCCCCTGAGAATTATTCAGTGGTGCTCGATAATTTGCTCCAACTTTACCGGTACAGAGCCGCAGTCCACAAATTCCTGCCAGGGCCTTTGCTTCTTGTACCGTGAGCTGGGGGCAAGGGAGGAGGGGGGGAGAAGGGTGGAGTGGGATCAAGAGGTCAGAACCGAAGCACAAAGATGATCATCTCGGGGTCCTTACAAGGCTGGCTGAAGTACGGGCTCCTTCACGTTGGAATGAATTAGTTGAAGTTTTATAATCTTTCGGTGTGAGCTACCTGTCTGAATCAGCAATGCAGTGGTATTCACAGAGAAAAACGTTGAGCTTTTGCTTGAAGGAAACAATGAGCGGACTGGGGGACGAGGCCCCTGGCTGAACTGGCAGAACGAGTTTGATCTCTGTGGTTCCCGGCGACTCCCAGAGTCTCCTGGCGACTCTCAGCCTGTGAGATGTGCATTGAGGGCTCAGACATGCCTCTGTGGAGCCTCTGTGTTTCTGCTCTGCATTTCCTTTCCATGTTCCTGCTCTGTGTTTCTGTTCCATATTCCTGCTCGGTGTTTCCATTCCATGTTTTCGTTCCCTATTTTGGCTCCATGTTCCTGGTCAGTGTTCCTGCTCTGTGTTTCTGTTCCATATTCCTGCTCTGTGTTTTCATTTCATGTTTCCGCTCTGTGTTTCCGCTCCATGTTCCTACTCCGTGTTTTTATTCCATGTTTCTGCTCTGTGTTTCTGCTCCATGTTCCCGTTTGGTGTTTCCATTCCATGTTTTCGTTCCCTATTTTGGCTCCATGTTCCTGGTCAGTGTTCCTGCTCTGTGTTCCTGTTCCATGTTTCCGCTCCGTGGGTGAAGTGGGGCTTGTGAGCTTCTTTAGATGATTTATTTTGGATATGTCTCACCACCAAGCTATGCCAAAGGGGCAAGTGGCCTGGCTGTGTCACCCACCTGAGGGGCGCAGGGGACGGCGGAGAGCTGTGCTGGGAGTCCTCTCTCATTGGATTGAGGCATGGCTGCATGTGGGCAGGTGATAGGCCGTGAAAACACAAACAGCTTGTCTGCCCTCCCAGCAGATCGTCCCCTCCTCCTCACCCACCAGGAGACCCTCCCCAAGACCTCTGACACAATTCAAACACTGCTGCCCACACAACATACCCAAATGCCCGCCCCAGGAAGGCATCCTGGTACGGTAATGTCACTGAGCTAATGCCTGAAGCATTTTCACAAAGCAGGGTTTTCACATGGGACACAGCCACACACAGGGAGTTTACCAGTACGCTGTGTTCGTCTTACAGCTATGAAGTTATTTTTCAGAGCGGCTGTAGGGCTGGGAGTAGCACCCAGTAACACAGGTGCACATATAAAACCGGCCCAGATATGCCGACTAATGCTTTTATGCCACTTTTAGTGCCGCTGGAAAGATGTATCAATAGTTAAGCCGGGCTGGTCCTTTCACTCACGGACCTGCGGGATGCTCTGATTCTGACGCCCTCAAGAAATTTCAAACAAAATGCATATTTTAAGGGCTTGAGCAAAAAAGTGAGAGTGAGTGTGTGTGCATGTCTGTATTCACAAGTGTGCAGGGGGGTACTTGATAGCACCCCCGCTCCCCTGCCCCCCCCCCCCCCGTGCACGCTGTGGGTGCTACATGTCACCAAAATCGGTAATCATGTCCCATTTCGGGACATTGATTTACAGCTATAGACACAAACAGCAGTTCTTTTTCTTCTCCCGGTGGACAAACGCGTGGGGAATCAATAGCACAAGGATCAATTTTCCGACCATTCAGAGATGTCAGATCCGATGTGGCATCCTCGGGACGCGTGTGCTGTGGTGGCCGTCTGAAAGAGGCCCAGCCGACTGATGTTTCAAAGCCGGTTGCGTCTGAATCCTCATTCAGGTCCATCCTGCCTGGCTCCCCTTAAATCCCGCCGGGTCGGATCCGTCGCGACAGGTCTCATGACGGAGCGGCTCCTTAATTAGCTTCCCTCTTTGTGTTAAAGCGGGAGACATCCATCCATCCATGCCCTGCCTTTATAAATTGGCAATTTCAGGATGTTTGATCTCAGCTTCGAGTTTTTATTGAATCTGTGCAGCCCTGTCTTGTCTCAATAGAAAGGAGGAGAGATCAACGGCAATGTTCTACAAGCCTACTGTCGGCAACGATACGTCCTGAAACGGTGCAAGAAAGTGGAGATAAAAGGAAGTGCAGAGGTGGAAGAGGTACTAGCCGGGATGTTCTGAAGATCCTTCACAAGCGTTTTACTCAATATCAGATATATACCTGGAATATCAGGAGAATCAACTTGCAATCCCATGTAAATGTATGGGATGTAGTTTAGTGGGTTTTGATGTCGTGCCTGTAATGGGAAGGTTGTTGGTTCAAATGTCAGATCTGGTAGAGTGATTTCACCGTTGGGCCCCTGAGTGGCCCCTAACCCCCTTTTTGCTTCAGGGACTGACTGTCCCTGCTTTTTGAATAAATATATGTTGGTTTGGATAAAAGCATGTGCTAAATAAATAAAATGCAAGTGTGCTGCTGTCAGAAATGCATATTGTGATGCTTAGGGACTTAATAGTTAAATGCAAGATATTAGTAATTCTAGTACTCTAACTAAAATGTGGAAATGAGGTATGAAAAAAAGGAAGTCTTAACTGGTGAAGGAAAGGCTGTGAAAGCAGTGATGTTTTCTGTGTCACAGATTATCTGTTTCCTGTGAACCATGATCACAGTCCACTTTATACAGAGATCATTTCATTGAAGGCTTCCCTTAGATCCACAGAGTCATGGGGATCTTATGCTGGGGGAATTAGTCCCATGAACTCCATAGACATCCAAGCCTACATCCAAGGTCCAAATCCAGACCATGGTTTTGTTTCAACCAACCAGTTGAGTATAAAGAGTCACAGTCACAGAGTACTCTGAGTACTCTGTGACTGTGACTCTTTATACTCAACTGGTTGGCTGAAACAAAACTTTGCTCTAGATTTGT
>JAOYFF010000062.1:72625-126859 GCA_025773925.1 Cryptomyrus ogoouensis
AGCGGTTTGCTGTGTCACTGTGTGTGAGCGTTTTGCTGTGTCACTGTGTGAGCGGTTTGCTGTGTCACTGTGTGTGACCGTTTTGCTGTGTCACTGTGTGTGAGCGGTGTGCTGTTCAGGACTGTTTCTCCTGGGACGGGCTTTAGATCCCTGTAATCATGACGGGCAGCTAATCATGATTCAAGTGTACGAGGGCGCCATGGTTAGTCGGGGAATAACTGGGGTCATTGATGCCCATTGACACTGATGAGTGGGCATCAGCCTGGGCTGAAAAACACAGACTGACTGAAAGTCAGCAGAGAAGCTGCAGGAGTTCCAGATGTATAGCAGCTTGTGCCAAGGATACTTCCTGTGTTGTTGTGCTTAGTAAAGAACCTCATTTTTTACAGTGTTGGACCATATTAGGGTCTTGAAATTAATGAAGATATTAGGTATATGGCTGTTTGGTGTCCAGCGGTTAGCCGGTAAGGTCCAGGGTTCTGCGGTTTGTGTCGCTTAGCGTATGCAGAGCCGGGCAGGTCTCCTACTGTAGGCCAGGTAATTGGCATTTATGTTCCCAGCCATCTGCTTTACACTGCCTGGGATAGGCCCCCCCCCCCCCCCAATAAGTAAAAGGGGAAAGATTATTTCTTAATCAGTGTAGAAAAATCCACACAACCCACATATACTACTTATGTGCAACTCTGCTGCTTCCATCATTGTCCAAATATCTAAGCATTCCGATATTGTTTGTATTCCTATTGTTTGTTAATGTTGTCATACCTTGATTATTAATTTTTTTGCACTTACACTTTATGTCTAAATGCAGCACCGCAGTTTGGGGGGAGGTTATTTGTGCCTCCATATGCTCTGTTACTGTACATGGTTGCTGTGACAGTAAAGCCCCACTTGACTTGATTTCATCAGTATGTGATGTGTACAGTAATGGGATTGGCTTACAGGACATATAACATCATCCGCTATAACTCCTATTGGTCTGGCTGCCAATTCTGCCATCCCATTGATTGCATGAAACCCATATCCTCGGCCCCTCGCTTAAAACCCTGCACGGGGATCTAGGGAAACGTCAGGGAACATTCCGGAAAAACGAGCAGCTCTCTTTTCCATGGCAGGCCGGAGAAGCCGGCGGATTCTTTTTTAATAGATTCATTCAAAATGTTAGCTGTGATTAGTTACACAATCCAACATTAACCTGTAAATTACAAGTCCTTGGTGCAATTTGATGAGTGATTTAATTTGCGCACTCTCCGCGCAAGCCACAGGCTAATCCCATTATGAATTCCTTATATAGCTTTATTTCCCGTAATGATCGCAGCCTCTGTTTGAGTCCTGATTACTATTGTACACTTTGCACTACATAAAGCAGGGGATTAATATGCCCCAGTAGGATTGTTGCTATGGATCTGCTCATTCGCCTCCAAGACATGTTTCTGTGGCTTCAATTGTCCATAAATTACGGTCCCGGGTGTATTAGCCATGAGAGGCTGAAGAACACACTCTCACTGCAGCCCCAGACGAAAGCCATCTACTCAATTATTCATCGCCGGCGTTTTTATAATGTAAGGGGCTGTATTACATTTCCCTCCCCCCTAACTTACTCCTGTTAAAGGTAAAAAGGGCTGGCAGTTCCTGGGGGGGGGGGAGGGAGCGGAATGGGGGGGCAAATCACGCATGGAGTCTTGGAATGCACGTCTGTTCGCGTGAGCGTGTGCACAAGCGTTTGTGTGCATGTGTGCCTCTGTGTGTGCGCGCGTCTGTGTGGTCTGCTACCCGTTCAGCCTCCCCAGGCGTACAGATGCATTAACTGCGTTACTGAGGCCTAGCGTGTGCTTGGTCCCTGCATGTGACTGCAGGCGGACCAGGCCTCTCCTTCATTGCCAGGCTGGTTCCAGGAAACATGCGTCGCAAACGCAGTGAGCCGTGCGGCCTGGTGGATTGGGGGGGGGGAGGAGGGGGAGGGTTGGGGCAAGTGCTCAGTGCTCTGCTTTTTCAGGTTCAGGAAAGATAGCAGAGCTTCATGTGTGTCACTCGTTACTGCAGCATGTAGGTTTACTGGCACTGACTGAGAGTCGAGTATAGGCTGGAGTAACTTTAGAGTAATAATAATAATAATAATATTAATGAATTAATGAAGTTGGCTAACCCTTGGTTGCAATAATAGCCTCTAATCTTCTAGGAAGGCTTTCCATTAGATGTTGGCACATCGCTGGTGGAATTTACTGCCATTCAGATTGGGTATGGATGTTGGGTAATCAGGGCCCGGTTTCTCGAAACCTTCTTAACGGTACATCGTTCGTAAGTTCTATCTTTTAACATAGAACTTATGAACGACATAGCGTTAAGAAGTTTTCGAGACACTCACTCCAGGTCCCTTTCTGTGAGCTTGTATGGCCAACATTTCAGAGCTGAACTCGCTCCCAGACGTTTCGACCAGGACGACTGTAGCAGGGCAGAAATGTGGCAAACTGTGCGTGACTGTGTGCTTAATTATACACCTGTGTCAACAATGGACGTGGGATAATTTGGCAATTCCTCTAATTAATAGGAGTGTCTTTATAGTGTTTTATGTAGAGACCATAGATCTATATGTATATATGTATAACCATATAAGTGATTGTAGGAGTAGTACTTCCAGTATATTGTTTATTGCTAGATAGATATAACCATTGTTTTGGTAAATTTCCCAGACTAATTGTTTAACCTCTGTTGTTCTGTAGCGGGAAATACAAAAGCAATAATACCTTGTTAAAAAAAAAATTATCCGTTCTGGAGCCTTGGCTGTTGGTGGCATCAGAGCCGTGCCCATGCAGATGTGTCTGACGCTGCTGTTCCGCCTTGGTGGGCTCTCAGTCGGCTTGACGCGGCGCAGCAATGTCTGGCTGCTCGCCGCCAAGCAGGGTCTGACTCAGGGACCCTGGAAAAAAAGAAAAAAGCAGCAAAGACCCGGCCAGTGACTCCAGGCTCAACAGCTGGCGCTCACTGGAAGGCCCCGTGGCAGCCGATAATAAATCCACGGCAGTTAATTTTCACTGCTGACGTGTGGAGAGGATAGTAACACCCTACCACCAGGTAAAGCCATTTTCCCCTAATATAAATGTCTTAAGTGGTGCTTTAAAGTTACAGCGTACACTAACTTGCAGAATAAGAAGCATTTAAAAGATATACGTGGCGAGTGTATTTCATACACAGCCGGGTAAACGGTTTTGGAAATTCTACTCAGTTGTTTGTAAGTTAACTCTAAATAAACCCAGAGTAAAGGAAAGAAAAACGAAAGGCTTGTGGTAACGGCTTGTGGTGTGTTCCCCTCACATCAAAGGTGCAGAATGTTTCTGCTTTGAATTTCACATCGGGGTTTCGGTACTTGTGCTGTGTTGAACTGTCTAAAAGCAGCAGTCAGGTAAGGCTTTTCACCGGCTGGCCAATCACGAGACCCGAGACTAGTAGAGAGCATGATGGTACAACCATGGTCCTCTGCCCCATGAACCTAAGTTAACAGTTCCTACCAGTGGGTTATTTCTGCTTAAATCTAGCTCACGGCACTGCTTGAGAGTGCAGTTACAGCACACTGCCCAGTAACAATAAGAGACACGCAGAAACACATTTCATTGCAGCCCCAGAGAAAGCCATCTACAGTATATCTTAATAAAATGCAAAGATAAACAGCAGGAACAGTACTGAAAAATTAAATGCTGTCATGAAAAATTAATGCTGTCACTTCTGTCTGAACCATTTTGAGCCAACATAGGATGTTATTTGACCTGTATTACAATTCAGTTTTATTGGTGGAGCATTTTGTGAACTTGACTGTCATGAGTTACTCGTCAGAGTGATTTTGCTTTTTTTTTTCTTCTTAGAAAAAAAGGTACAAGTAATTAAACTCTAGAAATGTAAAAAATAACTTTGCACATTGAAATACCACAGAATGTGCTCAACTGTCCTTGGTCAGAGATCACACAACATCCAAAACAACCATCACGAAGTAACTGGAAACAGAAATACCGTAATTTCCCTATTCGGAAACCAAAGCATGGATTATGTGTACATTTTGTTGTATTCTTTAGAAGTGTTAATATCCAAGAGACAACTAAGTTAGTGACACTAAAAAGTCCTCAGTTCCATCTCTCGGAAACTTAAAGAAGTTTGGCCATGCTCACGCATTATAGAGTGAGCTCTTTACTGCTGACTGTGGAGTCTATTATGAGGACGGGATGGCTGGGATTAGCTCTGTCATAGCGTGAATGAGGACACCCTTTCAGCATGCTCGTCCCCTTTTTGTGTTTTATTGCTGCTCTGTGTGGCAGACTTAAATGGAAGTCGAATGTGCAATTATCCATAAATTCACGGGGCTCATGGGAACCTCGGCAGGGAGATACTGCCGCTGTGGAATTCTCCTCCGTCAGACAAGGCCGGAGCTTGTGGAGACCCATCCTCGGCGCCTCCGTTGTGTTGGCCGCGTTCGAGGCTCTTTGTGTCCGAGGAAAATGGAGTGGCCCGCGAGAGTCTCCAAACAAAACGGAGTTTGCCACGGGGTCCTTCGACCCCCAACGGGCTTCTGAATCTCCTTTGTTTCCAGCATGAATGACGGCAAAAACATTTTATGCATATTAATATAGGAAGGCTTTGTGATGGTGGCCATCATGTGTATCTCGGTCAAAGGCTATACCAATTTGGCTGTGATCCAAAAATTGCATGGATTTTTTGGTTTAAGAAATGCTTTTTTATGTACAGGTATTTCTTTAAAGGGTTTGTAGTTTTTGAGTTTGATATCATCACGTGACGTGAATGGCAGAGTTCCAGACGGCGTAATGATTTTTGGGGTAGTTTGCAAGATAGTTTGCCAACATGTTTCATACTGTGTGGTGTTATCGCCTTAACACGCGCTGAGGTAAAAAATTAATGTTTTTCGTATGCAGTTTTAACTTTTTATTTGATAATTGTTTACTTGTAGCAGTGAGAGATTTATGAACTCCGTTTCTTGCAAATCATGAGACGGTAACAGCCTACAATGACCTACAACATAAATCATTAGAAGAGGAGAAATACAGGCTATGGTTTGACTGTATACCTCACATTCAACAAATAAACATCACTGAGTCCTTGAAATATATAATTTGTAGGCTGACCCATGTCAAGCAGTTGCATGATATAAGACATCTTGTGTACAGATAAAAGAATTAATACGAAATGATAAAATAACTTCTTGGAGTAAATGTTCTGTCTTCATTTCTTCCAAAAATGGGAACAGGGTTTAAAATAAAACTCTGGCCTGTACTTAACAGTTTGGTTTCCGGACCAGAGGATAAACTGTTTTCTCACACAAATAACACCCAACTATTTAGAGCAACTGAGTGACTTCGGAACAACATTTATTTACTCTTCTCATATGAGCATGATTACCAGGAACTGAAGTGTTTTTGTAGATTTGTGCATGTACATAGACACTTGATTCTCACTGTTGCAAACAAAAAAGACATTAAAAACCTCAGAAAATGTGTGCCTATTTATCACTTGTAAGAAAAAAATCATAGAAACAGACCAACACCCTTTTTTGGAAGCAGAATTCTGCGGCTGCGGCTTCACAGACATGCACAGCACACTGCATCATCTTGCTAGGCATTGTTCTGCCTTTTCCCTTAGTGTCATGGCAACTAGGGAGTGTTTGCCTATAGATTGGTAACGCATCACGGTCCAGCTCGAGGTCCTCCACAGTCAAACTCCTTTGCGCTGCAGACAAAGTGACGTTTTGGCTCGAGCCGTGTTTTCGGGGCCAGGAGCCCCTTCAGAAACGCAACTAGATCCACGTGTTAAGTTTTTTCGTCACGGACAGCTTTAGTCTGATTCGTGGGGACTTGTATACTTGAACTAATCTCTAAAATGTGGAGTGGCTGGAAGCCCCAATGGCTCCATGAAGGGGACGGCCTAGCGTCTCATCGCTACTTAATCAGGGATTTAGCGTTTGAAAAGAGGGCTTGGGCACAGGGCGATGTATAGGGGAAACCACTTCGGCCCTATGACAGAGCCCATTATTCAAAGCTGTATGGTGCTGCTTCACCACAATGAAGAGGTTTGTGCTATTAACCTGAAGGCACAGGGGGAGATAAAAGGTGATCTGTCACGAGGGCCCGTGGTCACGCCCTGAGACAGAAAGTGATGAAGGTCCTTGTTCTCTCCAATGAGCCGTCCGCAGAGAAGCCCGAGACTAATGACCTGTCGGTCCAAACAACGCTCATCTATAACAATGGGGCTGACCGGAAAAATTACCGTCTTACCTCCAGGTCAGTCTATTTCCAACCACTGACACGAGCTGGTCACATAGCAGGCCTCCTGGGGTCATGACCTTCATTATGTGAAGCGGAAAAATACTAGGATGGGGTAAAATATGGGTAAGATGATTTATGAGGCATTATTCAAGGTCAAGACTGACAGCAAAAAAACATTTAATTGAGACTTTTATATTCTACTTATATAATTCAGCTGTTTTTCGTACAGAACAGCGAGGCTGTTTTACACTTTACTGCTGCCAGTTACAATTAACAGTGACGCTCCTTTCAAAGCCGCACTTTACCTGCAAAGCGTAGTCATATGCTGTAATTGACAAAATAATCCAGTATGCTTCTCTTGTATTTTGCTTTAAATTCCCCAAAAACTGGAAATCTCAGGTTACGAAAGCCAGTCGACGCTTATATGGCGTTTCCTCTACCGTCCAGGTTTTGTCCTCATCCGGCTCCCGACCGATGCCAGGCGTCCCAGCCGATTCCTTACGTAGGAGGACCCAGAATGAAAGCTGAGTACCTTCAGATCAACCAGCTGATCCCTGCGACGTGATTGGCGGGGACGGGTGGTGAAATCCCATGCTCCCCTTGAGGTGAACACCGGCCGTTCTGCGGGAAGGTTAGGCCGAGCCGCCCGCTGTAGCTGTTTTCCATTACAACGACAGACTTGGCACCTCCAGCATCTCGCCGCGTCCAAAGGCCAGATGTTTGTGGCAGGGTACCAGGTAATGCCGGGGGCCATCGGTGGCGGTTACTTTTTGGGGGGGGGGGGGCAATATTTCAGCTATTTTATAATTGAGCCCTTGGCCTCCGAAAGCCGCAGCACTAATTGTGCGGTCGTTCGAAATCACTCATCTGAGGCCGAGCTCGCCGCAGACTCGCAGGATCCGAGCACACAACTGGGCAATTGAGATGCCCCCACCCCAACAGCCGAGGAGGGTGGGGGGCAGGCTAGATCAGTTTCCTTTTGTCACCCTCAGTGATAAGAGGACATGAGCTTTTCTCACAAGGAGAAGACAGTTAGCATTTAGCATCTGCTGCCAACTCACGCATGGTCTTCTTGTGATCTTTATCCAGCTTTACCAAACTGAGACATACTCTGAATACAAGTAACTAAGTTAGCTCCCTAGTAAACTTAATGAAGACCAGCACAGCACTGGGATTAAATGATTCAGTAAACTTTGGAAATGGGATAGTAGATGTACCAGCTTTCTGGATTGTAAGGGCTACTGTGGCCGGGGTATGGCGGGACCCCGTTTAAGCAGGGACTCCTCAGAGGTTAAGCAAGGACAAACGGGAGATGGGAAAGAAGGAGAAGGAAAACTGCCCTGGATGCAGAGGCGACTCTCTTGGAACAGAGAGAATTATGGGAATGGAACAGCTTTTCCGCGTAGGGGAGCTGAGGCCGATTTTTACTAAGTGTATTTATGGCAATGAAATATATTTCATCCCTCCAAGTAATTCCCATATAATCTAGTGGGCTGGAATGAGAGTATTCATCACTCAACTGGACCTGGAGACTCACTGACCTGGCAATATCTTCATGTTTGTGATGCTTTAAGAGTTCCTCAAATGGGTGAGAGGACTTATACTATGATGGGGGGGGGGATATTGCTGGCAGCCAAATAAAGTAAATCTATCTGCAGAAGGACAGGTGGGGGGAGCCCTGTTATCTTTTCACGTGTGTCTGGTTCCCCTTTTCCCAGAATCCTCTGCTGTTTCTTGTGTTTTCACATCACAGCTCATTTCCTCTCTCTGTACAGGGGGGCAAAAGTAAGCCGCTCGTTCGCGAGTGCAGCTATGGGGTCAGAAAGGTCATGGCAGTGAGAGAGTCTCCCGACCCCCCCCCTCAGCGCTGGCGAAAATCACGTATAAACAAGCGAAATAAAATTCTGACTACCGATGTAATCATTTACCCTAAAAACCACGGTGCCGCTGATATGGCCCGTACAGGAAATGATGAAACGCAGTGAGCGAGATGGGGGCCCCACGACTCGCCCCCTTTCATCTGCTTCCTGCACTGCGTTCTGCGTTTGCTGAGAGTGTTTAAGGTCTGCGAGCGGCAGCGGGGTCTGTGCCTGGCAGCTGGCCCTCATTACCACTCTTCCTCCTGATTGCTTCCGTGTGTTAATGTAGCGTAAGAGCGGCAGAGGGAGCATTAGCCGTCGCTCGCTCCATGCCGTGCTGCAGCCTCGCTCGCCGGGCCGTTTTTCAGCTCATCCAAGATGAGTTTTCTCTTCTTGGTGCGATCCTGACTGGCTCTCGTTTAAATGTGACAGGCGAAGGTTTCTGCAGAGGAGAGGGTGGAGTTTGGAAAGAGCCTCTGTTGAGTGAGAGAAGGGTAATTAAACAGACTGGGTTTAATACCATGCATGATGTCATAGTGCGCTAAGACCACACTGATACATTCACAAAATGTTGATTTGCTAGACACTTCACTCCAAAGCAGTGAACCATTTCTGAGAAAGCTGGGTCAGATAATGCCTGGAACAACGGGGCTTAAGGGCCTTATTCAAAGGCCCACCATTGAAATCACTCTGCCAGTCGTGGGATTTGAACCAATGACCATCTAATCACAAATACTGGATTCTAACCTTCTGAGTCACGCACCATAGAAATGACAGCATACCGAGCTCAGTAATCCCATGAGGCACCTCTGTACCGCCATTTTCCATCATACAGGTCACTTTGCCGCCAGCCCCCATCTGAAGCCCCCCAAGCCGACGGGAGTGAAAGCGATGCCAGCCCCCGCAGTCACTGCTGAAGCGTGTTATCGGCCCGGCGCTCTGAAAGAACGCGTAACTCGATGCAGGCGGGCTCGGCGATGAGCAAGCAGTAAAGGGGAGACAGGGCGTGGATGCATTAATGGGCGCGATCTGAACCAGATTTCACGATAATTTAAAGCTCACTACCCAGATTCCAACAATCTTCCCTTTGATGGGGGGAACAGAGCATGGTGATTTTAATCAGGACTGCAAGCGGTACGGAACAGCACCTGTTCCCTGCACAGGTGGACAGTTCAGTATAGGCGGCGAGACTCTAGCAGCCGGCAAAAGCCTCCTCTGTCCATCCCAGCCCCTTCTTCTGCACAGATGACTCACAGCGAGAGATTCTACGCATTTCCACTCCCAGCGGTATTTACAGCTTTAATAGATCCTGTAGATTCTGCTCTTCTGGAGAACCAAAAAGAGACTTTTCTGAATCCGTCCCATCATCTTTTCAGAGGATTCAACCACGGTCATTAATTGAAGCCAGTTTGCGTATAATCATGCATATTCGAGGCCCCTGGAAAGTGCTGGGCCCCCTGAATCTGCCAGATGGTGAGCAAAACGATGGTCAGGGACAGGCTGCTGAGGTCTGAGCAGAGGCCTCTCTGTGTTTGAGGGACATGTGTTTTAACTGTGGTGCTCTCATTTGAACGCACACTCCAAATTTGGATCTCTGGCATGCCGGAATCCCCTGTGACTTGGGCAGATTAACAGTGAACATACACCCCCCCGCGCCATCCCACCAGAGTCTTGACTTCCAGCTGAGAAACATCTTGTCTTTGAGGTTGGAGACTTTGAAGGCTTGTGAGTCCCTGTCAGATATATCTAGCATTTCAGCCAAGGTCATGAGAGTATTGAAAGAGAGGGGGCGCTATACCAGAGAAGAGCCTCCCAAAAACCACGGAACAGAATTAGCAGAGGACTGGAGCGTCTAATTAACACACCTGCCTCTGACGTGTGACCATCAAAGCGAACTTCTGCTCATTTCCTCATAATTGATAGGAGAACGCTAGCAAATTAAAAACGCGACGCACCTCAAACGGCCTTAAGTGAATGATAAATCTATCAGACGGAGAATGAGCTGTCCTCCTCAGCTGATAATTATTTAAGCCGCGATGATTTAGGTTGGATTTGGGTTGATTATTGTCATTAGCATTATGTGTTCTGGCTGACTGCATAATTAAGAGAGCTAGGAGAAAAGGACAGATGAGATTTCCAAATGAGCAGATCATTTCTGGGTTTTGGAAGCACTAGCAAAAGCAGCAGGCTAACAGCTGAGCTGGGGACAATTATTCTAATGACCTGACAAATGCAGATGCCGTAAATTAGATTTTTACCCGCAGCTGGTTACTACGCAAAACCAGCGGTGCCCCCCCCCCCGCCCCCTTCATGCCGGCACCTTCCATGATATGCAAAGGGTAAAAGACGCACATTCTTTTCTGAGGTTCCCTAAAATGGAGGGATGACAGAGATCGAGGTCACTGCTTTTCTTGTCCTGACGAAACCGTCGTATCAATTTCCTTTCAGTTGGACAGCGTGCGGGGGTCGCATGCCGACGTCATGCTTAAGATCACAGCGGTGTCGCTCTACACGGCTGCAGCGTTTAGACGGATGGACGAACGTGGACGTGCTGTGATCTTTCGGGTCACTGTCTCCACCGGACTGCTCAGTGCTTGATCTGTTTTCACGGAATTAACTTAGTTAATATGCTTCACAAAAGCACGTTTTCAAGTGAATTTGATAAAAAAGTAAAAAATCATTTAAGATATTGCATATCAGATATATATTTCATGTATTTAGGTTATAAGAAACATATGGACTATGCATAATGCAAATGATTTTATTCTTTGGACATTGGAATTTTGAATAAACTATTTAATTATGTTATGCTGTTTTTCAGGTTTTTACAAGCGGGATAAAGTTTCCGATGTCTTCCCAGGATGCCTTGGGGAAAGTGCTTGGCATGTAGCTGTTATTTGGGATACAGGATGTCATTTTCTCTAAGACGTTACACTCATTACTCCGACACTTTGATCCAAAACACCTTACGACAGAGGGAAGAGTTACAATTCAGATCTATTTAGAGGGATTTGAACCTACAACTGTTGCATCCTGCATTATGCTCTATCAGCTGAGTTACAGGAGAAACACAATGAGGGCATTGCTGTTTTTAAGAATAATACCACAAACTTTGAGTTACTTCACCGAGGAGAGATGGTGAGTGAGACGCAGATGCAGGATACTCAACCCTACGCACACGACGAGAATGAAGCCAAATTTATTTTTCCATCTGTTTTGATATGTGAGCTGGTTCATAATTTCCATTTACAAACCTTTCAAATGTGTTTAAACAGTTTATTCGGTAATGTATGTATGGTGATTTCGCTTTGAAGAACAAAGCGATCTGTTCGCTTGTGTAATAACACATTTCTCTAATCATTCCTGCACTACGCTGCATTGTTTTCTTTGCCCCCATGTTGTAAATTATCAGAAAAAACACAGATATGTTTCTGGTGGACTGTTCCTTTCAGCCTCTAGCGAGCTCTAGCCCATATTTGGAAAGCAGATTTCCATAGAGGAAAGGGTGCTGGCTGGCTATTTTATCCACATGTGGAATAACACGTGAGGGTTGATAGAGGGGGCAGGCGTACAGGTAGATATGAGTTTGAAAAGCAGCTCCGTGAGGTTCAGTCAACCAGTGGGTGAGGCCTGCCTCTCATCTTTACAGGAAGCCCTAATGGCGGCGATCAGAGGGTAATGATGTTCCTTCCAGCGCTGTTTGGGTGACCGAGGGAGTGTGGCACCCCCTCAACACACAGGACCGGCGGATGCTTTACAAAATGGCCATGCTCTCATAGCGAGTCGCCTGGCCTTCCCCCCGTATTCCCGGGAAAGACATAAGCGCGAGAGCTGGCTCCTTCAATCTCCCAGAATCCTTCTCGGATAGGTTCTTCATCAGTCTAACCTCTACCCATTGTCACTGTTCACTGCATAAGCACTGCAATGCTGTCTCTCACCGTTATTGTTTTACTTCACTGTGACATCTGCATTTGTTTTATTTTTTGTTTGTTTGCTAAGTGCCACACAAATCAAATCCATAAATCTTGTCTATCATCATTGTTGTGTTTAAATTGAAAAACATTCAGACAGGAATTTACAAGTAGGAGAAAAGTAATAGAAGGACAGAGAGCAACAGAATGGTTTCTTTCTGCCCCCAGTTGTCCCACAAATTATTACACTGTTTCCCTGTTTAAAACACTGGC
This sequence comes from Cryptomyrus ogoouensis, assembly GCA_025773925.1. Lineage (NCBI taxonomy): Eukaryota > Metazoa > Chordata > Actinopteri > Osteoglossiformes > Mormyridae > Cryptomyrus > Cryptomyrus ogoouensis. The sequence goes on from JAOYFF010000062.1 coordinate 84,929, forward strand.
TTACATGACATGCTCAGCGATATGAAAAGACAGACTATAGCAGGAAAATGTATGAAAAAAGTCTGTCAGCGAAAAAGCAGCTGGTTTGGTTAGGGACGTATTTTAACACTTTACACCAGGATTCCTGAATAAACTCAGGATTTATCGAGTGTTATTATGGATTAAACAATGAGCCAGATGAAGTTGACAGGGATTTCAGGTTTAAGGTTCCCCAAAGGGCCCTTAAGCACAAAGCATCCCAACTGGGAAAAATGAAAGCAGGTTTCTTTGCTCTGGCTGCATCATGCCAATTTGGCTGCATCAAATAAAATTTCTTCGCCACAAAGTGCGTTAAAAATCAACACCGGCACGGAAATGTCGTCGGTGTGCCGAAGCCGATGACTGGGTTTCCCAGAGTGCCGTCAGCTGCTGTGACAAACACTCATCTTGCAAGGGAGTCTTTGGTTACAGAAGATGCCTCTGTGACTTTCCTGCTGTCTTCTTCTGACAGTTTCCGGTTTTCTGAGTTTCCACACGCTGAAGTACGCCAGGCTTCCGTAATCCGCCGTGGCCCACTAATGTGATGGGGGTGGGGGTGGCTGGACCTCCTGCTTCTGCCCTTCTCCCTCTGTCTGGGGAGGAATTTTCCTGAGGTCCCAGTGACTAATGCGGACGGAGCCCATGCCAGGCCTTGGCAATGGAGAGCAGCATCCTGCTGTGGCCGCTTTTCTGGCCCCATCGCAAAGCATCTACGTCCCAGAGCCGGTCGGACTGAGACGGCTTCCACCGTCGGCAGCAGAAGGGATTTAAAATGGAAACAGAATTGGCCATTCTTGCCAAGCATGGAAATGTCTGGAAACTTTTTTTTTATAACAAAAAGAGCTTTTTGTAGATTTTATAGGCAATAAAAGCTTCTGTTTAGTTTTCTGTTTATGACAACTGACAGTGCATTATCACTTAATACAGGCTTTTAACCTCCCTATTATATTATCTACAAAAACATATATGTATGTCTAATTTTACTTTGAAATAACTTTTCTGTGTTGTACTTTTAAAGGGCTGCAGAGAAGCAAACGTATACGGTCCTGGAGACCTTGGAAATCTTCAGAAATATCTCAAACTCTTGAATATGATTCATTATTTTCATCAGCAATTTTGAATATTTACTGTTTATTGTACAAAAAATTCCATACTGTGTCTGCAGCAATTCCTAACTGTTTTTCCCACTGAGTTGCATTTTCTATTGTCCTGGAATTTGTTTAAGAGTAAAAGAACCCGATCAGACCACTGCAAACAAAGTATGTACCCATGTGTAGTTGTAACACTCAAATGAACACTGAGGAAGTTAGCAGATCATTTGTGCAGCCCCTGGTCACATGACCCCTCTCTCAGCATTCATTGGCCAACTTTTGATTACATGCAGAACACTGAACAATTCACACTTCCACAATAGGTATGCCTTAATTTTCACTTTGCATACATAATTATTATAATCATAATTATAGGTAGCATCAATCTGGAATGCTTGGACAGTTTCAGTGTCTTGGCTTATAATAGAATATATTATAGTATTCAGCATGGTTAAGAAAATGATACTCTTGATCTTTGACAAATGCATAGCTTTGCGATGATCTGGTACATTTTTATCAAAGCCATACAAAGTAGACCCAATCCGAAGCTGTCTTCCAACATCTGTATTCCCATCTGGCAGTGTAATTAACTGCCGGTTTAATGTCTTTTCCCGATTTGAATAAGAGCCCCTTCTATATTTGGTAACCATGTGATCAGCCTGTATTATGAACCGATCATTAGATGTGTAAAGCCACTCATTTTTTTCTCCATTTTTGTCATGTTTTATATATGATATGGGATTTTCTCGCCTAATGAACACATTTCACTTATTACTGGCTGTTCCCTTCTTCCACATTCACAGTAAGCTAGGCCATTGTGAATAATTTTTCAGTTGTTTATTTACTCAGGAAACCTGGATGGGTTTGTAAGAATGTTTTCCTGAGCGAGAGAAAGCAAATTACCCATCTAAATACATTTTAATGGCATGAATGTATAACGCAGTGTATGTCAAATATTAGGGCTTCGTATTGTGGCAGTTACTGCCCACTAATAATTTCCTGATGCTAACGTGTAATTTAGCAAAATTATTTACATAAAGTATTGTACCTTCAGCACAGCTTCACAGGCCTAATCTCGCAGTGAGAATTCCTACATCTATGTGGATCATTGAACAGGTTAATGTTACACCCTTAGCATAAAATTATCTCCGTAATGGCCAGCAAATTGGGCAAACGAATTGATCTGGCTCTTTACCAAGCAGAAGACAATATTTTTTTAAGGCGGGGAAAAACTCTCTAAATTGTCACCATATTGCTCTTCCCATTTAAGTCCCCGGCGGATCACAGAATTGAACGGGTCCTTGTAGTCTTGGCTGGTTCCAATTGTCTGCCCGACGCTAACACCTGACACCAATTATGATGCCAAAAGGTAGGCCCCATCATCTTTGAGGAGCCTTTTTGAATTAACTTGGCTATAGACAATGTTGTCTTTGTATGCCATTGTTTTTCCGAAAACTGCATTTTTCAAGCTTCATTTCGGTACATAGTATTGGGGGATTTTTCGTTGGCTCCTATAAGTAAATTGAGGGAAGAACCGACAAATTGTCGCATCTCAGTAGGTAATTTCAGTGTGGTGTTTGAAGGAAGTAATGACAATGAGTTAGAAGTATCCTTTATTTTCATGAGGAATTATTTAAATGTGACATTTCTGGGTAGAATAAGTTGAATCAGAAGCATTTTGGGCCAGTTTTTACACTATTCTACAGTCACTGTGCTTACCATCCAGTCCCTATTATAAATAGCAAAAATGCCAGATTTTACATATATTATTATCTGTTTATGTGTTTAACTTTTTAGGCTACATACCCCGGGATCCCTGCATCCACAAAGCCGCCTGACTGATCAATCTGTCCTTTCACAGTGCCCTCCCATCCTGTGCTGCGTACACCTCAATACCTCTAAACGATGCCCCCTTTGCACCAGGACCTCCAAGCAGGAGAAGGAGGAACTCCCTTCCAGGCCTGGAATAACAGAAAGCAGGACACAGCGGATGATGTGATAAAAAGGAAGACTTGAACAGATCAGAGAGATGAATGAGACGGGAGACCACGCCCACCAACCAATGATCGAGAAGGAAGACCACACCCACCGGCCAATGATCGAGAGGGAGGACCACGGCCACTGGCCAATGATTGAGAGAGATTACAAACCAGGGAAGGGGGCTTCACTTTGAGACGGGTACTTGGATCTAATGAGGGTGATTTTTCAACAGGTGGATCACAGGACAGTGTACTGGTCTACATTCACAGATTGGTAATAAATTACTTACCCAAGCTGGCCGTGATGTGTGACAGCTGTATGAGGACAGAAAAATGATCTCAAAGGACATCAACATGTCCATTTTTCATCACCAAACACGTACAAATCAGTGACAAACATGCCAAGGTAAATATTATTAAGTATAGCCAATATGTTCTTCATATTACCAAACATAACGTCTGCTGTATTCGTTAGTCTTTCCAACATCTATAACGTCAATGGATGAAACATGGAATTCACTTAAATATCCATCCATCCATCCATACATCCATCTTCTAATTGCTTGTGCTCCAACCTGAGGCCTGTCCCATGCAGCACAGGGCAGTTGGCAGGGGTACCTGGACAGGATGCTTGTCCATTTCAGGGCACACATGCACACACACAATCACAAGCCATTAGCAAATTAGAGACACCAGATCATCTCACTGTATGTCTTTGAACGGCGGGAGAAGCCCACAAGCAGCACAGGGAGATTATGCCAATTCCACATACACGGGGTGTTGGTAACCATTGTAGTTAACAATGCATTTTCAAAGAACATCTGGCTTTGAATCCAATCAACACTGTATAATAACTATGAATGGAATTCATTTAAATATCTATTTTTAAATGAATATGTCAATCTACTGTATGTATATCCTTTTAGGTGTACAGAAAAAAGAAATATCAGTTCTATTTATAATAAATAGTCCAGGTAGAAAAGCCATTATCTCCGGTTTTCATTTACATTGGTTACAGACATCGTTCAAATATTATTCGCAGTAATTGCTTTTAAAGGCACGTATCAGTGCCTCTGTGACTCTCGCGGCTCTCGTGCGGTGCTGCGCTCACACGGAGCTCCGCCTCCACCATTCGCCGCTGTCAGCGGCGGAGCTTTGTGCGCAATCAGAGCCTAAACGAGAGGAGGGTAATTAGCACCGTGATTAGCCGATCAATCCTGAGAGTTAGGCATGGGGTTACAGAGCCAAGGTGAGTTCAGGCCGACTCTGATTCCTTCCCCATATGGGGAGGGGGGCTCTGACTTATATTCAAGCCATGCCAAGCAGGCCTCCTGCCCCCCACCCCCGCACCTGCGTTTGTCTTCAGGTACCTGGAGCCACAGGCACCGTCTGTCAGGCCTCTCCGCCACTGGGGGGGGGCCATGTGGTGTGGTGTTATTGTGGTGAGATTTAGGCTGGGGGGTAATCCATATTCTCTCAGTGCACGCACTCACACTGCGTCTTCATATCTATCTATCCATCCATCCACCCTTCCATCCATGCATATATACATACATACACATGAGTTCTCCAACATTCCTCTGCTTTGACATTGCGTTTCGAGTTTCAAGCTTTTATTGTTACATGTGAACACTGGAAAAAGACAGAACAGTGCAAGACAAAAAACAATACAATACAGGAATTTTAGGAATACAATTCATCGCCCCCCATATTATTAGGAATGGCTGCTCTCTCTCTCACTTGCCCTCAGTAGCATGTCTGCACAGACGCATCTGAAAAATGAATCCGTACAGAATCCATCTCAGACTTCAAAATTCACCGTGCCCTTAAAAGTGAGATTAAGCTCTGAAGGTCATTCTGGGGGCCTTCTAGTAGGCTGGGGTTTGCGTATCATGGTCTGTTTCTGTGGAGGAGAGGCTTCTGTGGCCTTGGTGTCGTGTCGGCGATGAGGGCAGGCGGGGATCCAGTGGGGTGTCACCCCCAACCTGCGGGGACGATGGTGACGACCACCATGTCCAACAGCGATCATTCATCTGGGGAAGAGCAGAGAGCAAAGGAGCAGCCATAGGTCTATGCTCAACAGCCAGAAGTCAAACAAAAAAGCAAAAAAGAACAGTGGTGATTTTATGTTGAAGACCATTAGTATCTTTACTGACAAGTCACGCTTGTGTCACTGTATTTTCAAGATGATTTTTTTCAACTCTTAAAATCTGCCTTTAAAAAGCGCAAAATCCCATTTGCTGTTAGGCTCCAAATCTGAGCATTTCAGCCCCCCGATGTGTCATGTTGTTCCCATTTGTCCTTTAACTCAGTGTTTCTCAACCCAGTCTTTGGGGACCCCCATGGTCTATGTTTTTGCTCCCTCCCAGCTCCCGACCTGGACTGTCTGGGGGCCCCCGAGGAGCAGATCGAGAAACATTGCATTAACTAACGGTTACCTCAGTATCTGCTGCTGCCGTGACCTGCAGCTTGGACTGTGTAGGTACGTCTGCACGCTGTACATGTCCGGTCAAAGCACCGATCTGCACCCAATTATCCAGCCTAAGCCTGCAAATATTTGGACATGTCTCTGCTTATTTCCCTGCCTTATCTCCAAGGCATCGATTCCTGAAACTGTGATATTTACCAGGGCACCGTCAGAAGCTCTCCATCCTGGATGTCCATTTTGGCAACGTGTATGTTTGTACTGTAAAAGTGCATCACTAATTGGCTCATTTTACATCTTTCTTTAAAGAAGATGCTTCGGATGAAAAACAAGTAAATCACAGATGTAAATTCCCACCAACATGCATTGAGATTGAGGGGCTCACATTATTTCTGTGAATCCAGGATGCATCCACACACCCTGTTTGGGGCTTGTTTGCTGCGATGCAGTGACACTGGTACCCCCGTGCAGTGACAATGTTACCCCCATGCAGGGACTTCTTCCTTGTTGAAGGACAGAGACATTTTGGACCTTTTCCCCTTCCTGTCAAAGAGTGAAGGACAGGCTGTGAAGGACAGGCGGTGAAGGATGGACTGTGAAGGATGGGCTGTGAAGGACAGGCGGTGAAGGATGGACTGTGAAGGATGGGCTGTGAAGGATGGGCTGTGAAGGACAGGCCATGAAGGACAGGCTGCAGGGGATGGGCTGTGAAGGACAGGCGGTGAAGGATGGGCTGTGAAGGACGGGCTGTGAAGGATGGACTGTGAAGGATGGGCTGTGAAGGACAGGCCATGAAGGGCAGGCTGTGAAGGACAGGCGGTGAAGGACAGGCTGCAGGGGATGGGCTGTGAAGGACAGGCGGTGAAGGATGGGCTGTGAAGAACAGGCCATGAAGGGCAGGCTGTGAAGGATGGGCTGTGAAGGATGGGCTGCCCTGCCTGTTGATTTCTATTGCAAAGGGGAAGACCTGCATCACTATTAGCCAGGAGTCGTCCAAAGAGACTGGGCGATTAGACCACTGATATTGAAGCTGCACCTTGGTGCAGTAGTAAGGTCAAATCGCTCCCTGGGGGGGGGTGTTACCTGGGTGTGGCTTATGTCTCAGGAATGTGACGTTTGACCTGAATTGCGAAGTGGGGGTAGGGGGGCATATGAAAAGGAGGCCCACATTCCATTGTTTGGTTAGGTGGATGCGGTAAAATACCTGGAAACGCACACATGACATCTGTAAATGGAGCCCCAGATAGCATAAGTGCAGCCCTGGTGCATGTCTGTACAGCGACCTGCTTTATGTAAACTTCACTTTCCCACATGACAACGGACATTTTTGCTCTGTATCTCCCAGCAAATTAAAGGGGAACCTTTTTTCGTCAGACATTGAAAAACGTACTCCTCAGAAACAGTGAGGTTCAATGAACAAATGTCTGCAGTGTGTAGGAAACAAAATTATCTTTTTTGCCTGTAACAGACAAGGACAGGCTGGCCTGAAAGGTCAGGGGCAGCTTCCTTTGACTACAGGTTGTAACCACATGATGCTGGTGCATTGCATGCTGGGAGTTTTGATGTTTTTCTCTTGATGCAAAATATGTATCATAGAAGATACTGATTAACCAACATGAACCATGAATGCTGTGGTGTCATGTGGGCATGACCAAAGGCGTGACAGTAACAAACCCTAGCGTGAAAGAGAGCTGAGTGCTTCTATTTTAGATTTCTTTTAGGTATCACAATAGGTCCAGTCAAATATCCCATAAATAGTGAATCCCCTGAATGTGATTATGTGCTCATTTCAAGTGCAGAGATATTCTGCATGTGTTGATAGTTTGTACAGGAAAATAATTTCTGTGAATTGTGCCAGAACATAAACTTTCTACAATATACCACATTGTTCTTCTGTGGAAGAGAACTTAAACTGTAATATCAGAATATATTTGAAGAGGACTTCAGTAGTGCAGTTGGGTTTGTTTCGGAGAACGTCACAGCTGTAAGGTTTACACAGATTTTCAAGGGGTAAACAACTAATACTCGTATTGTAAAGTATTTGTACTGATGCTACTATTCCTGAATTCTAATACACATACATTCTGTGAGAAATGTTAACAGGCCACAAGTCCCTGTCAGTGCACTTAGTATTAGTGATAACTGACTGAGATGACTACCATCACTTTATACATAAACACCCATTTTCCCATTTTCTTTGAAGCACTGAATCACACACAAGTAGATGCCAAAGGCACATTTGGGCCGTGCACTTACAATAACACAGGATAACAGGATTGACATAGTCAAGCAGCATTGAGTAATACAATCTTCAATGATGACAAAGTTTCAGATCTCCAGTGACTATCGATCTGTGTGTTCTACAGACCTGTGCCTTTTGCTTTCAGGTCTGGAAGATGATTAGTGTTCTATTGAAGAAAGTGAACACACATACCTTTAGCTTCATATGTGTGAATTCAAAGATCTCCTCAGTCAGAAGAATGGAACACCAGTACCTACAGTAATTTTATCTGTCCTCAATCTCCAATCTGTAAGGCAGTGTTTCTCAACCTGGTCCTTGGGGACCCCCAGATGGTCCACATTTTTGCTCCCTTCATGCCCCCTGCCAGACAGTCCACATTTTTGCTCCTTCTCAGCTCACTACAGCACTGCGGCAGTGAGCTGGGAGGAAGCAAAAACATGGACTGTCCGGGGGTCTCTGGGGACCGGGTTGAGAAACACGGCTCTAAGATTCAAAAGCTGCAGCCTGAAGAAGTTTTTATATGTGTCAGCACTGGTTTGGAACCAGTCTGTAAAAAGCAAGAGCACCCAAAGGTTGATCCTAAAAGAGCCTTATGGGAAATCGTGAAAACAACATATCCCCTTTGTGCATTCATGCGACTCATTGTGCTCCAGCGCTTAAGCCAAGGACTTGCAACAATTCAGCTGTTGACTTCATTACGCGGAGCGCCGGGGCATCTCCGCAGGAAGGTGGAGGTCAGGACCATCGCTGGGGCTCCATCACCGATGCCTCCCATGACCACACAAAGATGGTGAAGATGGAGGGCCAAATGGACCCCTAGGAGACAAACAGCTGCCAGTGCCAGCGAAAAGACTGAGCAGCCTCCCCCCTCCGAGGGTACTTGTGCCGATGCCAAGACACGTTTTCTGGCGTCTGAGTCCAAAAGCATGAAGTGTGTCTCATTTCTGCTTCTCAGAGTACCTGCCGCAGAATCTCGTTCATCTTTCCTGCTTCAGCTCGGAAGCTCTGTGACCCTGGGTGTTGCATATAGCACATACAGTTAACATTTATCACTAGACAACTATGCACACAGAGATAAATAGAAGTACAAAAATATATGACAAAGAAAATTGGGTAACACTTTACTTAAGGCCATGTTTTTAATAATTTATAAACACGTTCATAACAAATAATAATGCATTCATAAAGCATTATAAACATGGCCATAAATATTTATCAAAAGGCATAACACATTATAGCTATGTATTTCATGCATTATAAATGATCTATGAAGCTCTCAGCTATAATGCACTATAGATACCTTCATAATGCAGTACAAAGCTTCTTTAATGCTTATACTGATCATTATAATGCATTCATAAAGCATTCATAATGCATGAGATACATAGCTACAATGCGTTATGGCTTTTGATAAATATTTATGGCCATGTTTATAATGCTTTATGAATTTCCAGGATTATCAGTTTATAAATGTCTTTTTGATGCTGTTTATAGAGTGATTGGGTATTTGTTGCTGTGAGAAAAAAAGCCAATAATCTTTGCTTCAGTTAATAATATTTTACCCCTTAAAATTTAATATTACAAAGATTTTTATGGCGAGGGGCTGCTACATAAATGAGTCATATAGACATATTTTGATAAAGGTTCCATATAGTATGCAATAGACGTATTAATTCTTTACGCTGAGATTTCAATGAGTTATCCTTGAGTTAATCAGAATTTAATGTGTCTAAAGACTACAATTCATAAGCATAATTAATAATCTTCAAAATCATCCAAATTTAGATGACAGCCGTACTCCTCTCCATGGGAGCCAGAGCAGTTTGCACCTTTTGCAAGACGGCTATCAGGGATCGCCATGGTGACACATTGGTTAGGTGCTGGGATAGTATGTGTTCTCCCAGAAGGCTGAATGTCAAGCTTCTGAACACTGCCATGAGTCATCATGACACAATGAGAAAACAATGAAGGTATAAAGGTATCTTGCCACTTGACGACAGAAAGTTGTGTAAAAAATGCTCAAGAATGTAAAGAAACATATAGTTCAGGCTTGCTTAGTATTTGAGTCATTATTACGTTTAAAGCACTCCCTGAAAATTCCTGTCTCAAGTGCTATCAAAGGTCAAATCGTCAACAGCTATAAGTCTTGCACAAGTTGCCTACTTGCACAAGTTACTCAAGGCAATGAAGTTAAGTTTACGGCTTAATTAAATGTTTTTAAATTTGCCTGACGTAGTGATTCAGCGTGGGCGCTTTTCCGACCGTCGACGGCATTTTAAATCAATTACGCTGAACCGCGCTACCACTGCTGCCAAATGCCGCTGTGAAGGCACCCAGAGCGATATGACAACATGCACACTTGATCGGTATGCTACATTAATTTCTAGACAGTGTCATAAATACTACTGTTTCACATATGTCACGAATTGCTGAAACGAGGCCGTGCACAGCCGTTCAGCCGTACAGTATTTTGGCAAGCAGCTACAATATTGATAAGCACTGGATCACCAGAGCCCACCTGTAAAATGCTGTACTAAATTATAGAGAGTAGGCCTTAGATGGAAGACCTTTAAAGGAAGACGGATTGGGAATTGGTATCAGTACCTGAGACGCAACATTGCTCATACCTTTTCGCCCAAATTTTAACACATTTTGGTTATAAAATGTCTCACAAGTCAATGGAACATGTTTCTAATAAGGTGACTTAAGCTCAAGAACGCTATGCCCTGCCAGCCTTGATTTGTCACACAGTGCTGCTTTTTCTGCTAATAAATACCCTATAACACTAATTTTTAGACTAGCTTAGCTTGGTAACCATGTGAGTTTATCCATTTTTATTTCTGTTACCCCATCTAAGTGGCACTAATTTACACTTGATAATGTGAGGTGGGCGGCATTAGCACCTGCCTGTACAGACATTTTGAAATAAAACAGGGTATCTGACAGGTGGGTGACACATACCTGCACACACACAAGCGGCACCCAGACGTACCCATTTCAAACACGTTTCTGGCCAGAGTGTTTCAGTAAGGCTGATCTCAACAATGGTTAACTTCTTGACATTCAGCAATAGACATCTTACAATATTATTTTTACAAACAAGGATGAAGTTCGATTTCCTGGCTTTTTTCTCAGTGTTGTTCAAAGGTCACTACTGAGAACATTATAGAGGAGTAAAATGATGCAGCAAATGGTATTTTAAAACCTCTTTTGATGGTACATTGCCTCAAACGAAAGGGTACAAAAGACAATGCATCTACTGTACTGAAGGTACTTGACTCTAGTTATTGACAGAAAATAACTTCTGCTTAAACAAAAGTATTCCAAGGGCTTGTTAGCTCACTTTCCTGCATTATATTCCTATGTATAGCCTCTTGTTGTGAGGTTTGAAAATATTTAATACCCCTGGACTTGTTAACCTTAATTAGTAATGACTGGGCTTTCAAAGCGCATTATGAAAGGAATGGAAAGGTTAGCAGGGTCAAACATTTCAAATATCCTTTGTCTGCAACTCAGTGTTAAACTGTAATTCTTCCAGACACTGCACTTAAGGAATTAAATGTTGGCTAAACGACCCAGCGTGATTTAGGGGTGGAAGCACACAAGATGCTGTATACATGTTACCTGCCATACCCCATTCCAGAAACTTCCCCATAAACGTAAGTGGCGTACATGTATATATATCAGATCTCTGGGAGCTGCCTTTTATAAATAAGGATATCTTCTGGCAATTACGTGGTACATACACTGCCTAGGTTATCTGCAGGCTGCTGGAGTGCGTGGTAATGCATTGGCAAGCTACATTTTAGAAGATTTTAGAATATGTTGCTACTTTTTGCGGTGTGCAAACTAACTATAGCCACAGTTCGGTGGGAAAAAAACACCATGATGGATTTTTTGAGCTGTGAATTAAATTTTAACTATAGGTATGGTACAATGCAACGAATTCTAGTTATAGATATCTATGCTTAACAAAGTATATATACATATTTTAATGTGAATTAAATTACGTTTAAGGCATGGCATTTTACATCGGGCTTTGTATTTTTCCGTAATTGCAAGAACTGTCATTAGATGTTGGAATGGGAGTTACATGATGCTGAAATCTGAGGAATATATTTGTCATTATAATGGCACAAATTTGGGGAAATTTGCATCAGCGGCAAAATGTCATGTTTTGCCATTTTCCAGAATAAGAAACAGAATAATCATCTGTATGATAATGGTTTCCAGACATAGTAAACAGCATGAATGTGATAATGACACAAATGGTGCACAATGTTCTTATAATTTTTAAAATATAATTTATATTACACTATTTGCATAAAAATTAGGCAAAAGCGGCGTTACAGAATGTTTTCATTTATTTGGAGCAGTGGAAAGAGAAGTTTTGGCCTGAAAAGTTCAGTTTTGTAGTTTCAGTAGAAAACCTAAATTAGTGGCACTTTGAAACCTTCAAATTGTATAGCAAGCAGACACCCTGACACAAATCCCATGATGCCTCAGTCCAGGTTGGGTGATGATTAACCACTTTTAGCAGGAAGAACTTAAACACATTTGTCTACATATCAGTATAAGACACTTCTGTCCAAAATATATGTTATGTAGTTACTGTTTCTAACATTCCTACAATTGTCAAGGTTTTTATTTAACAGTTAGATGAACAGACACAAAATGCTGCAAAACACAAGCACACTCTGAGTGGACAGCTAAACACAGTCTCTGCTAACAGACTGACATAAACGTTAACGAAAATTGAATAGCAGCTCGTCCACTGCGACTCGTGGAGCGGAGGAGGATTGAGATAACCATGTTCGTCACGGCGCATTTGCGAATGTACAACTTAGGTTGGAGGTTTATCTGGAGCGGCAGGGAAAGTGATTTCTGAGTTACGCACGCTCATGCAAATGCATTGCTATCGTTATTATTATTATTATTATTCCCACCGTATGCAGTCCCAATAATAATAATAATAAAAAAAGTCTTTTGCTTTGGGTTTAATTGTCACAGTCACACGCGAAAGCACCACACATGTGTGGCAAAACAGGGCCGCTTTCGGTCACGTTCGATCGTGGGCTTCGCTGAGACAGATTGGATGCCATAATGTGCTATTGAGCCTTACAATCTCCATCTGCTATGGAGAGCCAGCGGACTGAGGAAGGAACGAACGGCTAGCAGGATGATGGAGTATGTATTAAAAATAAAGCATACAGTGTGGTTAGAGTTCAGGCTATCAGCACTTAGACTTCCTCTCAACGTTTTGCAGCTCTAGTAGTTCCATGAAAGAACTCACCTCTTTCTTACTCTGATTGATTGTGGCCTATTTATAAAGAAAATATGACAGGGAATCTTGGGAAATTTGCTGAGGGCCTTGGTACATGCGGACAGGGTCGTACTTTACTTGGGGGAGTATGTTGGCCAAATGTTATGTTGGGAAGGCGGTGTTAAGCAAAGCGTCCATAACCTTTCTCAGAGTAACGACCGACTTCAGTGAAGGCTTGTGTTTCTTTACCATTGTTCTGGAAAACTGAATACCGTCAGGGGAGCATAGAAGGCATAAGCATCTGGACACTGATGCAGTTTTTATCATTTTCTGATATATCTCTGTATATCACCACAATGGATTTGAAATTAAGCAATCAAGATGTGCGTAAAGTATAGATGTTCAGCTTTAATTTAGGAGGTTTAACAAAGGCATTGAATTACACTGTTAGAAATTACAGACATTTTTCACAGTCCCTCCATTTTCAGATGCTCACAACTGATTGGACAAAGTAATATAATATAAAATATATATATTGTTTTAATTTTTGGATGAAAATCCTTTGCAGGCAATGACAGCCTTAAGTCCAGAACCCATGGACATCCCCAAAAGCTGAGTCTCCGCCCCTGAGATGGTTTGCCGCCTTTGGTTCCTGTTTGTTAATTAGTCTGACTGCCTTCAGTTTTGTCTTCAGTACCTGAAAAGCTCTGTTGGGTTGAGATCAAGTGACTGACTTAGCCATTGAAGAATATTCTGTTTCTTTGCATTGAGAAACTCTTAGATTGCGTTTGCAGTATGTTTTGGGTCATTATCCATTAGCGCTGTAAAGTACCTTCCAATCAGTTTTGCAGCATTTGGCTGAATTTTGGCAGAGAGAACAGCCCTATGTGCTTCAGAATTCATCCTGCTTCTTCTGTCATCGGTCACATCTTCGATAAACACCAGTGACCCAGTTAAATGGGTAGCTTTACACGCCCATACCATAAGACTGCCTCACCGTGCTTGACAGACGATGTGGTATGCTTCCGATCATGGGCTGTCCCTTTCTTTCATCATAATTTTCTCTTCCCATCAGTCTGGTAAAAGTTGATCTTGGTTTCATCTTCACAAAGAACCTTATTCCAGAATTTGGTAGGCTTTTTAGGACGTTTTCTGGCAAAGTTTAATCTGGCGCTCCTGTTCTTCAGTGTTATCAGTTTGCATCTAGAGGTAAACCCTCTGTATTTATCTTCATGAAGTGGTCTCTTGACAGTGATATGCCTTCCTCCTGAAAAGTGCTCTCGGCCTGGCTAGATGTTATGAAGGGGCGCTTCTTCACCAAGGAAAAAATTCTGCGATCAACCACATTAGTTGTATTCTGTTGTCTCCCAGGCCTTTGGGAATTGTTAAGCTCACTCATCCTAGGCTGTGCTGCCTGGATACCCCAAATTTTCAAGATATCCTGCCTACCCTGCTGCCTGCGATGTCTCCACTGCCTGTGATGTCTTCTCTGTACCACTGTTCGCCCTGCCATCTGAAGTAGCTCCAGCACTCACCTGTCATTACCTCCTTGTCCCCCGCTTTGTGACTCAAATATTAAGATTGGGACGATGTGAATTGGGACTTTGCCATCTTGATCAATTGACTCTCCCTGCCGGCCCCTGGAGGATGGGCTCCCCCTTTGAGTCTGGTTCCTCCCAAGGTTTCTTCCTTCTACGGAGTTTTTCCTTGCCTCTGGCTTACTCACTGGGGGCTATGGGCAGGGATGCTGTAAAGTGCTTTGAGACGATGTAATGTTGTGAAAACGCGCTATACAAATTAAATTGAATTGAATTTAACCAGTACGTTCCTTCATTTTAAGAAGGTGCCGAATTGTTGATTTGGGCACTCTGGTTTTAGCTCTCTCTCTGTTATGTTTTTCAGTCTAATGATGGCCTCCTTCACTTCCACTGACTCCTCTTTGGACCTTATGTTGAGTTCCACTTAATAGCTACCAAATGCAAATTCAGTGCTTGGAATCAGCTCCAGACCTTTTATCTACTTAATCTGTCATGGAATAACGAGGGAACTGGCCACACCTGGCCAAGAAACTGTGTCAATCACATGTCCAATTACTTTTGAGCTTCTGAAAATGAAGGGACTCTTGGAAAAATAGCAGTAATTTCTGAAAGCTTAATGCAATACCTTTGTTAAACCCCTTAAATATACTTCCATCAAATCCATTGTAATGGTATACAGAGAGCAGATTACAAAAATTGCAAAAAACAAAAATAAGTAACACTATAGCTATAGGTGGTTATGTATTAATATCTATTTACCCATATGTCTGTGATGATAATCCGCGCATCTGGTTTATTGTATATAAGAATCCATCAAATACTGAAATACCAGACAAACCACACGAGGCAAAAAAAAATCAAATAAAGTCATTGCATTTTTGAAGATGAAACAAACCCGACTGGAAAGAGAAACTCTAAACTCCAAGATCTATCAGTCGTCTGCTCTGTCACAGGGACTTGCTGCAACCTGGAAAACTGCAGTTGCAGTGTAGAGGTTGGATATGTTCATGCTGGAATGCCGGTAGTTTAAAATAATTAGAGTGGGGCCACTTTTACGGACTCTGAAGCCTGAGATAGAGAAAATATGATACTGGCTGCAGGAGCTGATAAGACAAGGATCTCAGACGTAATTAGTGGCATTAGGTGTGCAGGCTGTGGGATACAGCAAGACGGGAACTGGTCGGAGCTGCTGGGAACTGGTTTAAGAGTCACATGGGCAGGTTCTGTGCTATGCTACATTCCAAGAGTGGGATTATCGATAGCCAGCAGAACAACACTGCAATAGTTCAGTCTTTGTTAGACATAGTGCTGAAGTGGAATAAGCAAGCATATGCTGACCTTTTTTTATGTTAGCAGATATTCGAAAAATATCTTTATGTATGCATAAATTATGTAAATTACTGTAAGGAGCTCAGCTTGTAAAAATATACCACATTAAATAAAAAAGAATTCAAATTATGGGTATGTCAATTATTTACGTTTTACAGTTATTAACTAATTTGCTTACCCTGCTGGGTTTTAAATATAAAAAGACAATTTGACTCATTTCTGTGCCATGAACCAACACAAGTGTCGGATTCCACACTTTAAACACCTGGACTTCACAGGACAGCTGCGTAAGCACCCAGGTTTTACACAGCAAGTGCTGTTTTGTCCTTAACGTTGAATTACGATACTTTTTCCACCTTCCATCTACTTATCCAGCGCTCACTGTGAGCCTGTGGCATCTAACAGGAAGCACAGGGCACAAAATAAGGGAACTTCCTGTATTTGGCGCCACCCAATCACAGGGCACAAGGCAGGGGAGCTTCCTGGATGGGGTACCACCCAATCACAGGGGATGTTCTATGAATGCATTATGAAGGCGCACAGACTGTTCTACGAATGCATTATGAAGGTGCACAGAATGTTCTATGAACGCATTGCGATGGTGCACTGAATGTTCTGTGAATGCATAATGAATGTATCATGAAGGTGCAGTCAATATAAAGTGTAACCCAACATCGTATTAGTGCTCTGATATCCAAATAATGAAAATACTCAGACATCAGATGTTAGAATATGAATGATGGCTTTTGCAAGAAGCAGCCATCTTATAAATATGCGTAAAAAGTCATTGAAGGGGTGAGGCTGGTTACCGTATTACTGTTTTTTTGTCTTTACAGAATGCAGAGGTGCAGATACATACTGATAACTGATTTATGCCTGCGTTTAGCATTTAGATTGTGGTTAGAAGGCTCCCGCTGAAGGGTCCCATGCACACACAGAAGGAATGGTTTCTCCTTTGATCAGTCTGGAGTCGACCGTCCAGATCATCAAACAAGTTAAACGTAGCTTGTGTCACTTGGCATGTTTGTGGCAGCTTGATGTGTGATACATAGATGCCAGAAGATATAATCACCATGTGTAGATGAAAGAGGTATCTGATTTAGATAGACAACCCAAGGGTGTGGCTTCAACTTTCAGGATCAAGGTTGCCGTCATGACAAGTGATGGCTTTGGTAAATTGCACTTGGATGAAGTAAACTGTTTTTTTTTTTAATTCCATGCACTTGCCAGAGATCTGGTGTTATCTTGATAAAGCCTGAAAGAAATAAGCGAGGAAGATAACGTAATCTTTTCCGTGAATTAATATGATCCGGTTTCACCCTGCCGCCTCAACACCAATCCCGTATATAAATTACAGTATTTCACATAGTCTGGTTTGTATTCAAATGACAGTTGCCGGTCCATTGCGCAAAAACTGAAAAATAAATTCTGATGGAACATGTCACCTCAGTTAATCCATATGGTACCTGGTTATTTACAATATTTTACCATAACAGATATTGCTAATCCATTGTTTTTTTTGTTATTATTTTGCAGACACTTTTGTCCAAAGTGATGTACCATTAAAAATCCTTAAAGCAGTGTTTGTCAACGCGGTTTGTGGGGACCCCCACACAGTCCTCATTTCTGCTCCCTCCCAGCTACCTGCCAGGTCCCAGTGGACTGGGTTGAGAGACACTGCCCTATAGTAATTAAGAATTAAGGGCCTTGCTCAAATCCCTAATGGCAATATGATTAGTCTTGTGGGATTGGAACCCACAACCATCCAGACATGGATCCCTATCCTGTTGAGCTACAAATGAACCCATGCATGCAAATCGTTTAGAAACTAGGTAAAAATACAGAAGCTGTGCCTTTGGGTGTTCTACACAGACCTGTAAAGCATTGCTTTGTGACATCTAGTACATTCCTGTCTTTTGTGGGCTTATCTGGTCTTCTACGATGGCTCATGACAAGGCATCAATCAAACCACATCAGCTATAGATTCATCTCCTTTACCAAACCGCCCAAACTGCATATACTGTGCAAACTGACACGTTTCACGGGAGATGAAAGTGCAAACAGTTCATGTTAATCGCTATTTCATCATTGCCCTGAAAGTTAATTTTGCTGGCTTAGTGAATATCGTTATTCGCTCGGGAACAACGTCAACATAAAATATCCTGTAATTGTCCCTTTCACTTATCCCCTACACCTCAGATGACAACCGGTCTCTCTACACCGGCTTCATGCATAACCTTCACAGTTAAAGAGGTTTTAGTTGATGATAAGACACAACAAATGAAATCCTCACATGTACAAAAAAACAAGGAACATGAAGGAATGCTGAATCCAATTGTAAGAGGATTAAATGCGAAACTTATTCTAGGACCCTGACAGGGTTGAGGACTCATAAATTTAATTGTCATTATTTCATCCTGAGCTGTCACACAAGGAATCCTTTATGTGTGACCTCAAGAAAAATCAAGTGAGAGACTCTTCTTAATGGCCTCAATGAAACACCAAAATATTTTCAACTTTAGATCTCTGTGGTGTAAGATCCCCTAGGTTGATTTCACGGTCACTAGAAAAGATCGGCATAACATAAGCGTGTTGAACAACGTTTGACATTTATGCATGTGGATGTTTGCTATTAAACACATACGATAAACAGGGTACTTGTAGAAGGCATTTGTGTGGGAATATATCGATTAATTGCTCTTAAGTTGCTTTGTTTATTAGTTGAGAAGCTTGAAAGCTGCTGTAGATTGTCATGTAATAACTGTTTACTCTATGAACATTTATAATTGGCTGTATATATTCTCTTTTAAACAATGCTCTGTTCTTTACCATTTAACTAGCACAACTAGAACGGTTTCCATTGTTCTGCAACAAAATGTTATGTTCAAATCTTTTTAGATGTATTGATTTATGTTTTAGATACGTATTAATTCAAGGCAAAACTGAATTGTCTGTATGTATTTCAGTAAAAATGCAGTTGAATAACCATACAGACAAATTTCCAAGACAAAGGGATTCTTCTATTTCTTTGCCCAATAAATTATTTTCGTATGCTCTATGATGGAATCACACAAAGCTAAACCAGATCAGGAAAGCGAAAAATCATAAAGTTTAACTTGCTCATTTGGGTCACCTCTGAAATGAAGAAAACGTACACTGTCCTACAAAACAGAACGGAGGATTTTATTTCGACGGGGGTGGGCGTTACTCGGTTTCCCGCCTGCACAGGTGACCTCCTTTCTGTACGCGCGCACTCAGGCGTGTTCACAGATTCCCGGGAAAAGACGAAAGATGGGAGAGGCTGGCTGCCCGGAAGGAAACTCCGCGAGGCGATGTGTCACGTGACATGTCCCGCTTTGTGCCGAGCGGCCGGGCGCTTTAGAAAGAAGGACTGGCGACCCCCTCCTTTACGAGAAATACACTCGGCGCCTTTCTCTCGTGACTCCACTTTATTACAAATTGCTTTTTTATTTCGATGCACACGGAGAAAATTAACCTCTCTTCCTGCCCGCCCGACGGTGAAAGCTGGGAATAAACAGCGAGTGCAGATTTAAGAGCAGGGCTCCATTTCTCGTGTTTGAGAACTTTGAGGGACTTTGCTTAAGAAGAGCTGAAGGAGCAGATGGTACTTTCGTCACCTGAGGGCAGCGCGCGTGTGGGTTCAGCGGGGACACGCGGGTGACGTAACTCACATCCCTGCGCGTGATCCTCCATGGGCGCAATTAGCTTTATAAAAGCTACGTGTAAGAGAACAATAAACGTTAAATGCAGAGTAAGTGGCGCATTAATTCATATGGAAACTGCTGTTTTATTTAATAAATGGACAGTACATTAATGGAACTTGATTTATCCTGCTGTTTACATTGGTTTTAACTGATTTCATTAGCATATCATATATTGCAATATTAATACTACAGATAAAGAACCTCATGAACAAGCTGCCGCACTTAAATTAACTTTTAATTTATTATAGAAAAGGGTGCCATAAGCAAAGGATTTCTAGACGGATCATGAATTATAAAAGTCAGGAAATGAAGAGAATATTCGCTAATTTTAGGCTGTTGTCGAAGGCAGCGTAGTGATGCTTGTTGAAATGTTCTGATTCTGAATCTGTAGAAGAAACTTAAGTCAGGCATTTGGCGTGGAGATGCGATGACGTAGAAATGTGATGAAGGTCATACGAGGGATGTCACGCAACTGCCACTTCACATTTATTGGCTACTTAGTTCGAGTACAGCAATTATCACGTCACTATTTGTACATTAGATTAGGTTAAACTTCAGATGCAGTTAGAATCTAACAAGGTGCAAATAAATTATATGCAAATACATTCATCCGTCCAGCCATCCATCCATCCATCCATCCATCCATCTATTTTCTGTAATTGTGTATCCTATTCAGGGTAGCGAGGGGGTGGGCTCGGAGGCTATGGACGCACAGCAGGGAGCAACCCGGGATATATATATAAGTTTATATATAAAATAATTTATATATAAATAAATTATGCTTAAGTGCAAAATTATACATTAGGTAGTCCAGAATGTAAGGTATAGACAGGAAGTACAGAGTAAATGATTGTGATTGATATGATACAAGATCATGCAAACTGTAGGCTTATACATATGAATATGAAATTCACAAATATTCCCAGTCCGTACATCAGCATGTCCCATGCAGGAGGAGCAAGGGTGACGTAATCTGAGCCAAAATGACACATCTACTGTCTTCAAAGCCCACAGACACCCTGCTTTTCCAGTACAAACTGACAGGTCGATAGCACAATGAGCTTATCTGCTAGCTGCCGATAACTGTTAGGGGGAAAAAATGGGACGACGCGATCTCTGAGAACATTCCGGAATTCCGTTCGGAATGTGGCCCTGGGCTTCTTCATATTATCTATCATTTGATATAGTGTGAAGATCAATCCTTTGCGCCGGAACGCTAACTTTTTATGTTTAACCCTAGTATCTTAATAGGCTCCTTAATTAAATGAAGGGGGTTTGGGGCCTCTTATCTCTAATCAATCTTCTCTTCTTTGTTAATATCAGATTCCAGGATGCTAGAGGTTAGCAGTGTGATTTATTATGTGGAGGCAATTTTCCTGCTCTAACAGGAATTTTGAGAGCATTTATTTAATAAGGGAATTTGTAGGATGTGACTTAGGTTGCTGGGCTAATATTTAATCATAATGTGTCAAAAGGGACAGTCGTTGTCCTCCAAAAACAGCTACACTTGTGATGATGCCATCTTCTGGCCACACCACCCAATTCTTCTGTAAGTGGTCTGCACCTCTGCTGTTTGAAATGCATTTACAGACACACAGAATCTGCTGCCTCATCCTCAGGTAATAATGTGCCATCCTTCACAAATACATGTACGTATATGGATGTTCAACAGTCAGTTACCCAATTAAGGTTGCAGTCCATCACATGGCACGCATACAACTGCATGCGATGGATACTATAGAGGTATCAAGTTTTATTTGTGCGTGTTTGTTTGTGCCTGTGATCAGAAGGTTGCTGGTTCAAATCCCTGACTTGACAGAGTGATGTCACCATTGGGCCTTTGAGCCAAGGTTTGAAAAATAGTGAGGTCCGGGACCCGGGGGTGGGGGGTGGGTCTCGTCAATCACATTATTGATATCGTCCCCTTCATAAACTGTTCATCTTTTTTAAAGTACTCAGTCATGTGAAATGTTACTTAGCCTAAATTTATGTTCAGGTGTATATTTAGTTTCTAGTTTAGTCTACTTAAAAAATTACAGAGGTCCGGACCTCGGTGACGTCATAGCTGACTACGGCCCTGGGGGAAACCCATGTAATATGGAGAGAACGCACACACACACACACCCTGAAGGTGTGAGACAATGCTGCCGTCCACCGACCCATCCCGTTAATAAAGAACCATTAGATGATTACTGGTAAATGCAACAACGAGACTGACAGTGAAACACATGAATACTTTCAAAGAGTCTAAACACTCGCTGTAGTCAGCTATTCATTCAATACATTCCTTCATGATGAAAAAATGAACTGCATAAAATAACGAGAGGAAACATTTAATGGATGTTGCTCAGATTTCAGATGAAAGGAATTAGCACACGATGCTTAGTTAATGCCTCCATGCTGTGCATCAAAAACTTTCCCAGATCACAGATGTTAGTTTATAGTACATACAAAACACTGTCTTGTTTTTAATAATTGATTTAGATCTATACTGTTCAGGTCAGCCACAATGCAGAGCTGTACAGAATTTGTTTGCAGGCTGGTGTCATTTGCAGACCCCACAGATCTGTCAGAAATTCCTGTATACCGACACCTCACATGGTCATAAGAGTAACAAGCCAGTCAGACTTTATTCAAAGTCTTGCATGTTCCTCAAGGTGACTTTTTATATGACCTAAATATTCATCTCTTACATTTACTAATGTAGGAAGTAACTCTCCTGTTTCCTTTCAAACTTCGACAAGAATTCAGTAATGAAAGGGTTTTTATAAATAAAGGATGGTGAGTTATACAATCACATTTTGGATCAAGGTTTTAGCAGAAGGAAGTCAGTCGCTTGTGTTGCTTACGGGTTCATGTTAACATGTATAAAAATGGATTTTAAATCTTCTCCGCTGGTCTTCTCTGGATGAGGTTTTAGACACTCCTTGCCGACTGAAGATGCTGAGTTATGCAAGTGATATTGACCTTGGTGGTGTTATCTGGGCATAACTGAATCGGAAATACTTAGTTTCTATGTGATGTATATCTTAGGTGAAGACTGGATCTTTACAGTAGCAGATTTTGCTCATGTTTATATGAAGAATGGGGATATATTTTCAAGCCTGCCTTATATTTCAGAGGTCAGGATACGCAGATGTCCTAAATTGTGAGAAATAAAGGGTAACAGCCCTGGTGCAAAAATGCTCCTCAGAATCCATTTCTGTACCTTAAATTAGATTCAGAGGTACATTTACCTACAGCGAGGGTACAACTGGCAGACCCTTGAGGGTACAGCCCCAGTGACAAGTAATTGTACCCTCAAAGGTACAAACTGGTGCTTTGTTTCTGACATTGTACAGCCTGGGAATTAACTGGGAATGATGCAATTCAGCTGAAGAACTTTAAAACTGGCAAAGATATCACACCTCTTAAGTGTCATCTGAAAAAAAGCTCAAGAGAATCAATTTTATCTGAAGGATAGGATGAGGAAATAATACAGTTCTCTCTGGAACATGTTTTAATGAACGCAGCTCAATAACTCTAGGGAGAGTCGATGTTATGTAACAAGGTGGGGTGCAGGGAGATGTTCTAACAGGAAATGATGTCATGTGCTCAGCAGAACACTGCAGTTCGGATCACGTGTGTTCTGGAAGCCTCGTTTCCAGCGGCTCTCTAAGAAAGCAGACACTCTGCTGTTGTTTTTACAGTCGACTTGCCATATGGACTCACAGGTTTCGGGTGACGTGTCACAAACTGCGCGTGGCAAACTGTCAATTGTTCAGCAGGGACAAATGGTCAGCAAAAGCCAAGTGTGGCGGAGATGACCCAAACAAATGGTAATTCACGGCCTGTCCCAGAGCGAAGTCACTGAGGCTGTTTGTTAGAAGTTAGAGCGGCGGGTGGGTGACAATGTTTGTGAGTCATGAAAAAATAAAATTCACAGCTGCTACATGGACAGGACAGATGCACGGGATGAAAAAAATCAGCAGTTTTGTAAGGGACAAAAACAGTTTTGCTTTGATTAAAAAATGTATTACACTTACACAACTTAAACAAGCAACTGTTATCTAGCAGAGCCCTCTTAAGACAACACCCCCCCACCCCCACCAGAAGAATTAAACGAATTGTCAGATGGTCGAATCTGATGCAAATGAATTTATCACATGCTAAAATAGTTTCTTTAAAGCTTGTTTGTGACCTTTACAGATGCATTTTTCAAATAAACAGGGAATAAATATGGAAATTTCTGAGGCTGGTCTATTAGAAGGACATGTCCTGACGTGGACATGATCGTGGTCACTCAGCCCTAGCATCCATGATCAGCCATCCGCCAGACAAACGCCATTCCAGCGATGGCCAGGGCACTGTTACTGAGAAATGCCTCGCAACCGCTGCCAAGTGTAAATATGGAGTACAGGCACATTTTACACGAGGGGGTTGGGTGTTAAGGCACTTAAATTCAGAGGGATGCCTGCTAATAGAGAAGAGAGTGCGAAGGGGGACAGGGACATGAGCATAGATAATGCATCCAGAGGGAGAGGGAGGAGGCGCATGCATTATAGAGGAGCGTTTCGCTGATCTATGATTAACTCAGAGCTACGCAAAGCGGAAAGAAATTCTTCTTTTTTGTTAACGAGGAGGAATCATTTTTCCCTTTTTAATAATGAGGGGGTGGCACCCCCCAGTTTGGCCCCTGCTATTATGGAGACGACTTTGAGTCTTAACGTTTTGAATTTCCAGTTGCCTCTTGTTGGGGTGCTAGTCGCAGAGGATAAACACACCACGGCTGTTAACTGGGGCACCCTTCTGAAATGTATTCAGGCGTCTGATACATTAAGGGAAAAAACGTGGAGCCTTTCCTGCTGTTTTTTCTTTGTGCTTGTCAGCATTTGAGACTCCAGAAAGTCTCCTGCAGTCCACTGTGATTAGGGTCCTCACATGAGTTTGCAAATAAAAAAGAAATGATGTTTTTATGAAATAGGAGTGATGAAGAGTGGCAGAGTTTCGTTCGTGCTGAATGATCCCACTAAGGTCCAGCAAGAGAACATCACCAAAATCAAGAAGTCAATTGCTACCTTAGGGGATTAATTTGATGGATTGCCGGCTTGGTATCAACATATATGCCTGGAATCAGATGAACCTGTCAGAAGATACGAGGTTTTGTACATATGGTCGATACATTTCCCATGATCCTCATTTCCGAGCCTAAAGAAGAGAACCGTACTTACTCACTGTGTTGCGCTGAAGTACAGGATAACATAACACGCTCGCAACCCAACACCTTAGTAACCTCCTAACGGTAACGTATATGTAGCAAATTGCTGCGGATAAACTTCTCAGCTATATAAATAAATGAATGTTGCGTGGGGACAGATAAGGAACAAAAGCCAGCACACCACCCAGCGCCTTTCAGACCAAGCAGGGGAGCTCTGGTTCCCTTAGAGCAGGGGTGTCAAACTCCAGTCCTGGGGGGCCGGAGCCCTGTGTAGCTTAGTTCTTTCCATGTTCCACCACAAATGATTCAGCTCAAGAGCCGCGTGATAATTAGCACAAGGAGTTGAATCAGGTGATTTAAATGAGGGGAAACCCAAAGATGTGCGGCCGCCCTGGACTGGAGTTTGACACCCGTGCCTTAGACCATTGTTTCCAAATCCGGTCCTTGGGGACCTGCAGACGGTCCACATTTCTGCTCCCACCCAGCTCCCTGCCAGACAGTCCACACAGAGGGAGCAAAAACAAGGACAGGATGTGGGACCCTGAGGTCCAGATTGGGAAACACTGCAATAGAGGAGTGTGGGTCTCACAGGGCTTATGGCAGCCTCAGAAAGATACAGTGAAGAGGATTGAGTGCGTCTGAGGGAAGCAGGGAGACCAGTGAGGCAGAAGGTCCTGGTACGATGTTGGCCTGCAGGCCTGCTAGGGGGAATGTGCAGCCCTCCAGGTGGGAAAGCAGTAGGGCGTAAACTGGCACCGGGGCGTGAACCGGCAGCAGGGTGGGCTGGAAGAGCTGGCCTGGATGCCAGGCATCCGCAGCAGGCGGGGGCCAGGGCTGCGACGACCTGGAGGGGGGGGGTCGATAAAGATCCACTCTTTCCAGAAGGTTCCGGGAAGCCCTGTGGTGGGTTAATGCAATGATTTCTAGTGAGGTCATGAAGATCTGTGCTGGGGAGGAACTGACTGGGAGAGGTCATGCTAACAGCCCTGGGGAAGGCGAGGTAGACAAACCAGAAGATATAGCAGTATGTAAGAGTAACCTTATAGATATTAGAAGTAACCAGGAGTAACCTTATAAATATTAGGAGTAACCTTATAGACATTAGAAGTAACTAGGAGTAATCTTATAGAAATTAGGAGTAACTATTTGATTATCAAG
The DNA here is from genome assembly GCA_025773925.1 of Cryptomyrus ogoouensis. Classification (NCBI taxonomy): domain Eukaryota; kingdom Metazoa; phylum Chordata; class Actinopteri; order Osteoglossiformes; family Mormyridae; genus Cryptomyrus; species Cryptomyrus ogoouensis. The sequence continues at coordinate 110,894 of JAOYFF010000062.1, forward strand.
TATGTCACCAGTATATGGAAAAAATATATAACTTTTAAAATACAAGAAACTGATGAAGCTGAAAATCAACATCATTAGATAGCTTCTCCTATAATATATAGTTAATACATTATATATCTTTAATATAATTTTATGTGCATCCTGCTACAAAGTGTTGATGACCCGGGAATCAGCAGACATGATGGAGACTGACTGGTACAGAATGAAACTTAATTCATCTGTGTCACAACAAGCTAACTAGTTAAATTAGATTTTTTGGGGATTATCTGATAAGAATAACTGCTACCATAGTATGTTATAAGTCTCATCTGGTCCAATGTTTATTTTTTATCAGGATTAAATATTTCAGGCTGGGATTGCATTATACTGGACAGTATATAGGGTGATATTGTGAAACTCCTCATTTATTACAGTATTATATATGACAGTAAAAAACCCAAATATACATTTTGCATTGTGTCTGACACACAAAGGGTTTGTCTCACATTTTGCCAGAGCCTGGTAGGGTGTTACTGTCATCCACAGAAAGCATACAGCAAAACAGAGGACTGTACGCTCCTCTGCTGTGTGTTTGCAGGTTTTCTGATGATTCAAGATCCAGTTGATCTTTATGGTCAGACCATTAAAATACATGCATATATCCGGGATGAAATATCGTCTCCCGAGTTTCATGGTGCTACATTTACACATTTACTCAACAATATACTACGACATACTAACGTGCACATTGACTAGACAATATACTTCACACACTACATTTACATAGTGACTAGACAAGGGGGGACCAATCTTATCCACAAAGGTCCAGTGTGTATGCAGATTTTTGGGATAACCTTTAGGTCAGCTGTTCAAACCCAGGTGTGATGACTCTTCAGCCAGTCAGTCCTCTAATTAGGGGATAGCACTGAAAACTCACACAAACAACAGCCCTTTCTGGCCAAGACAATATGCTACATACAGTACAAAAGGACTGAAATCCCACCACATTTCCATTGCTCCAGAGCCCAGTGACAGTGTGCTTTACACCACTGCATCCGACGCTTGGCATTGCACTTGGTGATGTGAAGCTTGCATGCTGCTGCTCGGCCATGGAAACCCATTCCATGAAGCTCCTGGTGCACAGTTTTTGTGCTGGGGATAATGCCAGAGGAAGTTTGGAACGCTACAGTTATTGAGTCAGGGCATAGACAACTTGTACGCACTATGCATCTCAACACTCAGTGAGCCCACTGTCTTTCACTCTATATGGTCTGCCATTTCGTGGCTGAGATTCTGTTGTTCGTAAACTCTTCCACTTTGCAATAACACCACTAACAGTTGGCCATGGAATATCTAACAGGGAAGAAATTTCACAAGCCTTATTGCAGAGGTGGCATCCTAAGACAGCACCGCGTTTGAATTCACTGAGCTCTTCAGGACGACCCATTCTTTCACAAACGTTTATAAACCTGATTGCATGGCCATGTGCCTAATTTTACGTATGTACCTGTGGCAATGGGTCTGAATGAAACACCGGAATTCAATGATTAAGAGGCCCAATACGTTTGTCCATATAGTGTAATAATAATAAAATGTTGCGTGTAACATTCCGGCTATTCTGCTGCTTGGTCATGGGCAAGGTTCAAGGAAAGTTCAGTCTAAGATTTACATGTTTCTCTTTCCTGTCACCGTAGGTAAGATGCTGGTCAAAAACAGCCCCCTTTGGTGTTCTGTGGCAGTCAGCGAAGTCCTGCAATTTTAAGGAACACTTATAAACGACTCTGGCGCTAACGAGTTCTCCGCCAGCTCCTGAGATCATTAAGGCCCAGCTTTAGCCTGGGGCTGCACACGCCCTTTTTTTCGTCAAAACTGTGCCCTTTATCTATAATTTAGCTATCTTTCTTAAATTATTCAAGCAAATAGTGTGGGAGAAAAAATTACGAAGTTCACAAAATCAAACTCACAATTTATATAATATATATGTGCGTATGTGTTTGTATTCCTGTTTTAATCCCGAAGATGTTCGCTCTTCCATCCCAGGCCTCTGTTCGGCACTCCGACCCAAACGAAGCCTTTCACGTCTGCCGTAAATAAATGATCGGAACGGAGGAGGTTAACAGCGCTGAGAAATATCAGTCTGTTAGAAAGGCTACAGAACAATAACTCTGTGGACAAAGCCTATTAACAGCAACAGTGCTATTCAAATGTACGCTTTTCACCACATAACAATGAGAGTAATGTCAATTCAAAAAGGTCAAAGGGTTAATTAAAGACAAAGTAAGAATCTCGGTTTACTGAACCATTCTTGTAAAATTCTCCATTTCTTAAAAGACATTTTTGAAAATTTGGTATTCCTATGGAGTCACAGTTCTCCTTTGTAATTTTGTAACAATATTGGTATTATCATCAATTTATGATTTTTTTGTTATCAGGAAACATAAACAGTTCATCCATCCATCTCTCGGATGTCTGTGTTATTAATATTGGGTGTGACGTAGGGGGAGGACTGGGCAACTAATTCCCATTGGTTTCTTTTATTTTTTTCCATTGTCATGGACACTAGCTAACCGCTAACTAGCTAACCGCTATTAATGCTGCATTCTGGACAAATTCAAAACATTCCAACTGACCTCCCTTCCATTAAAGCGTATCATGTATCTATCTTGGGCTAAAATATTGTGACACCATACATAGTCTCATTGTCAATAATTATGCTTTTAATGTAAACGGCATGCAAAGCCCAAGCAAGCAGCTGTGGCCTAATGGTTGGAGAAACGCTCATGTAGTTGAACGATTGAATCCCCAACCAGCAAAGTACCTCTAAGGTGCCCAGAGCAAGATACTGTTCCCTGTGTCCTAAATTAGCTGCCCCCTGGAATGTCATGATGTCACCCATGGGTTAAATGCAGAGGACACATTTTGTTGTGGTGTGTCAACAATGACAACTAATCACTTTCACTAATTAGGTTTAGTGTGTAGAATTTCTGAGCAAGGTGCAAGAGTCATTTTTATCAAAAAATGGCACTGCACTGATTATGACGACGCCAGCCGGTTCCTTGTGGACAGCAGGTGGCACAGGATGTGTAGCTCGGGGAAGGGTTTCGAAGCTTTCTACCTTCACTCTGTGCAGAGGCTGTTGCCTGAATACAAAATCTCGGCCATTAGGGTTAACTTTCCATTTCTATCATTAAAGGAGACCTCCTGGGATTCGCTTCTTGACTCAACTGGCAGATTCAGCGTCTCCATCATTTTTTTTATTTAAGACTTTGATGTTGCTACGAACATGAAAAGTACCGAGGATAAAGTGATGAAATGGAAATGAACAGGCCTGGTAACAAATCAGTGTTTAAGGGGGGCAGTGCTGTCCTTAATTGCGTGCATTTCATAAGACCGGCCTCCTGTGAATCTGCTGGCTTGTTAGCTAAAAAAAATAAAAAGAATCACTTCACGGTGAGGAGCCGGAATGCAAATTTAAAAGCATGAAAATAATCAGAGCTCTTTGGGCTGGGCAGACGGCGGCGACATTAATAAGTAATGTCTGCTTGTTTTCTTCGCACAGTTCCGGCTCGCATGCGGCCCGTGAAAGTGACCGACCCTCTGATCCTCTTTGAGCGGGAATGACATCGGCTCAGCCTCATGGATGAGTCACTTTTCCCTTCGTTATCTCTTCACGTCTTTCATTAGGGAAGCCCTGCTTCGTCTTGTGGAGATCCATCATTCCCACGCGTCTTGACTTGGGCGGATCAAGGACAGTAAGGTGGTCTTACAAACAGACAGGGTAGAAACAGCACATCCATGGTGGAAACCCCCCTCCCATTTCTGGGCACAACCATAGTCCCAATTACGAAGAACAGGAGTTTCCTTAATGTTACGGTTATTACGTTCACCTGAGATTGTGATAGGTCTTGGTTCAAAACCAGTCACAGAGATCCAGTGCCATTTCTGTGTCCTGTGCGTATCTTGGTAGGTTGGGATTGTGTGCTTGTAATCAGAAGGTTGCTTGATCAAATCCTCTTGTTGACAGAATCCCTTCAGTGGCTCTTAACCCCAATTACTTGATGCCTTTAATAAAATACTAAAAAATAATTGCTTCTCTATGGGAATATCGACTCACGTAGCATATTACCTGGCTTTTAAGATGACTTCTGATGTGTTTTTTTTCCCAAATTATCTGCATAAAAGCAAACCCTTGACTAATACACTTTTCATCATTGGCGTTGATCTAGCAGCCTCACACGCGCAGTCATATCTGTAGTAATTACAAAGTGCTGTGGCTTGTTAGCGAAATGCGGACCTTTGAATATTTTCGGTCTGCGGGCTCTGGAGAGCTCTCAGGGCTGTGAGCTCTTTTAAAGCCTATCTGCGCCATCGCTTCTTTGCCATATAATTATTTTTCACACGTTGCAGCCTTGGCGCCGGTCGGAGCTGAAATGTATCTCCGTGTGTTTAAAAAGGTAGAAATAAAATCCTGTCACCTTCCCGCCGCCGGCAAGGTGTGGCGGGTGTGACGACACCTTCGAGGACGGCCAGGGGCTCCTAAGCTATGGCTAATCGACACGTCTCCGGCTTTCTGACACGCTCCGTCGCCGGCAGAACCTCACGGCCTGTGATCAGCGCTCAGGCCCGACACGCGGTGCCCCTCGTGGACGTGCGAACGCACAGGTGTCGTCTTGCGGTCTAACCGGTGTGACCGGAGTCCCTTTTTAAAGAGTAATTCTTAGGCGGTCACAGAAAGGCTGGTTTATGACTCTCCAACATTACCCTGCGGCCTCATACTTCAGCAGATCTCACATCAGTGAGTTTCTTCATCGAAACTACGGATAACCTTTATTACAATAAAATATTACTCTGCATGCATGTGAAAATTTTATTTTATCTTCGTATTATGATTTCTCCCCTCAACACTATACTGGAATAGGGCTTGGAGGATGGATAGATGTGTTGTGATTTTACACGTTAGAGATTGCATCAGAATTATATTTACTTACAGTATACACTATATGGTCAAAAGTATGTGGGCAATTGTATTAATTAGAGGATTTGCCTAATTAAGCCAAACCCATTGTTGATATAGGTGTATAATTAATTAAGAACACAGTCACACAATCTCCTGTAACAAACACTGGCAGCAGAATGGGCTGAACACAAGTGATTATTGACCTACTTGTCACCATCTTTGGATGCAGTCTTTCCAACAAGTCAGTTTGCCAAATTTCTGTGATGCTACAGCTGTCCTGGTCAGCCGCTGGTGAACATCTAGGAGAAACTTTGGTTGGAAGGGTAACCCAAGCTCACAAAAAGGGACCTGATCACCCAGCATCAGTACCCAAGCTGAATGGCAGCAAGTCCCACCAGCAATGTTCCAACACCTAATGGAAAGCTTTTCCAGAAGAGCAGAGGCCAAGATACCAACAAAGAGTGGGTCAGCTTCATATTAAAACCCTTGGTTTTGGAACAAGATGATGAACAAGTTGGTGTCCACATACTTTTTGCATGTTTGAGGCTCTAAGTGAAATCACACATGAATACTGAGGTCCAGCCATTGAGATTTCTCTCTGTTAATCAGTGACTGCTGTGCATTCCTTTCCTGAACTTTATAAGCAATTTTCATTTGTTGTGAGGACCTTAAATACAGCATAAAATTCTGAAATATTGCATGTGTCAGATCTAGATTCATATTCAACGATATGTCAATTTTTTACTTGTCTTCCTCAATATATCAATATATCCAGAACATTATTGCTGGAGAGAGGGCGCCATTCAACAGCTGATTTTCCACCATAACTAACTTTATTTGGACAAGCATTCAACCAGTCAAACATCTTAAAATGACATATTCAGTCAATACCCGGGTTAGCTGTGTGCTAAATAATCTGATCAAAAGGTATTTTTAAATTTAAATTTTAGTTTCAGAGGAAATAAAAGCACCAGAAAGAAAAAATGACAGCCCATGAATTTTTGATATAAAATAAACAAAGAAAGCAACTTTCCTTGCGTGGCAGCCTCTGCCACCAGTGTATGAATGTGAGTGTGGGTGGATGAATGTGAGGCATGTACTGTAAAGCACTTTGAGTACTCGTAGGAGTAGAAAAGCGCTATATAAATGTAGTCCATTTACCATTTTTTCCTCAATTGAAATATAGAACTAAATATGACAAGGGGGATACCATAATGCTCCAATCAGGATGGTGAACAGAATCATGTGATACAGTTACCTAATTTCCACGAATGTGGAGCCGGTGCTGATGCTGGTAACAGTACTGAAGTGGTTCTCACTGGGTGCCATTTGAGAACCCTCCTGTGTTTCCACTGGTTTAAAAAAAAGAACGGAATGGAAATGTGCGTAACGTGTTTGATTTTTTTTTTACCATTGATTTCATAAAGGTGGAACCTAATCAGCCACAAGAACACTTCTGATTTGGGAAAAAGTCCGGCACTGGCACCGCATTGGTGGAAACGATGTAAGTGATAGGAGAAAAGAACGGGGGTCACTAGGAAAACCAATCACAGAAGTGAACCAAGAATGATTTGTGAGGGAGGGGCCAAGCAGTGTTGGGGGCCAACTGCTTTTCATAGCATTTCTATGTAATTCAATGCATGATTTTCCCTCCGGGGCGGAGGCAGAATCACATGACACAAAGATGGTCAGAAAAGAGACCTTATCTGGGGATGGGCATTTGGGAAAAAGACATGAAAAGAAAATGGGGCCATAAGGCCTTCAGCAATGACATAGGGTCAGACATGAAGATCTGAGAGCATTTCCTGCGCTGACAGGAAGCTCAGTCAGGAACAGGTGAAATAGATGAGTCATCTGACTTCACCCCATCACAGGATGTCCAACCTCCACCGTCTGCGGTATTTCAGGACAGTCCCTCAGATTTCAGACATGTGCACCATCACCATTGAAACTCTAGTGGAAGTGCGGCATATTTTCCCATAATAACAATAATAGCTGGTTGTCCTCACAGTGCCAGCTGGCTCTTCCCTCGTCACATGACACTGGCCACATGTTCTGCAGGTTGCCAAATCGCTTCCACTCCGCAAGCCAGTTGTTTATGCTGCGCAGAGCTCGCACTCAGTAAACACGCCTGGCATCCGGCGGAGGTCCGCTCAAGGTCTATTCAGTCACCGGTCTTCTTTTACCGAAAGCGGATACGATCCGAGGATTTGGTGGAGGCTTCCTGCTGGATAAACCCTGACAATGGTGGCGGGTTGGAAGGTCTCGCGGTCGCCTGAGGCCAAGTCAAATAATCGTTGTTTGTCTGTGTTTCTGTGTCAGACACAATCCACTAAGACACAAAGGGCCCAGCACAAAAAAAAAACAGGCGAAGATCCTCATGGTGTGGCTTTTGAATATAGTTACGGTCGTCTAGTTGTTAATTACATCCCTGCTGTTATAATCTCAAATTCAGCATAAGTAAAGCAAGTAAAACATCTTAATAGGTGCTCCTGTTTTCTTTTTAGCAGTGTTACCCCAGTCATCTTTGCTCGAAAAAGAGGAACATTTATTTTTCGGCAAGGTGCAATGAAATATTAAAAACAATAAGGTCTGGCTTGCCCTCGGCTGAAAGCTTTTTCAGGTGTGTGTTGTTTTTCTGCTACAAACATGGCTGCCAATCAGAGTGACTGACACGGATCAGTGGGAGCATAAGAGACCCAACCTGACGCTTGTCTTTCAGTTTGCTTCCTTCCTGTTTTCACAGACACACACACACACACACACACACGCACACACACACACACTGCAGTCTGTCAGCCAAACAGTCCTTCGGATCCACAGCTTGCTTTTTGCCCATCAGGCGAAATGGTTTAAAGTAAAATGAGAGACCATCTTTCTCTGCTACAATCTACCTCTTATATTTCACACCTGCCCCGAACCCTGGGAGCTCAGATGCTGCCCAGAGCAGAACTTGGCCCCTTTGGAGTATTTATTTGGCATGAATAGCTGTACCTGTGAGCAGCGGCACTTTCAAGTCAGCCGACCGACATGCGCCGAGCCGAGCTGGGAAACAGAGCGGCTTCAGTCATTAGCAGGCAAAGGGCCTATATGAGCAAAGGGCCAGACTGTGTTACTGTCCTTCCTGTGCTCTGCTGTGCTGTGACCTATGCAAAGATACTTGACGGAGCACAAATAATATAGTATTCTATTACTTACGTATTAATTAACCACAAACTTAGTTACATCCTGATGTCATATTAATTCATCATTAATGAATCATGATGCATGCTTTATCGCAAGCATTATATTTGTCACTATATCTGTTAATTCTGTAAACCTTTGTGAACTACTGATGCAACTACCGAAGGAACCACTGAAGAAATAGGTAATGAATAACACAAGTGAAATACTGATCATATGTTTGTTCATCATTAATAAACACATGTTTAATCTCAAGTAGCAACTATATTTGTTCATGATTTGCACTTCAGTAGTAACTGAGTTATTACTAAATATTTGTGCCTTGTCCAGTAGTGTTTCCTGATACATTCTAATCCCCGGTTATAGTAACAAATTTTCACACACATATTTGGCCTACTTGTAAAGCCCAAATGAACCAAGGTTTAAAAACCACATAGGCTCAATAATAACAATAGTGCCCTTAAACACTGAAAAACTTTTCCTTTAAAGGAAATCCTTTCCTCTTTCAAAGTTTTGTGCAACTATAACGAATATGACCAAACAGTGGTAGGAAATAGCTACCGTAATTACAGCAAGAAGAGGAACGTTATTTTTTGCACAAATGCAGGTGGCACCTGATTGCATCTTCTGGCAGCTTAGAACCAAGCATTTTCATTTCCGAAGTCGGACATGTGATTGCTTGCTCACAGCAGCTTCTGCGCAGCAGGAATGATTTGAATCTGTGGTCTGCAGCAGTATGGAGGTGGACTTTGAGGCACACAGTGAGGGGCTGGGGAAGTTGGGCAGGTATAAACACTGGCGACTGGCTCCATTGCAGCTATTGCTGTCAAGTAGGTTGGCTACCTCAGCAAGAAAGGGTTCAGACGTCATCTGAGAACCTAAAACCGACTATCTATTTTTTCTCTTTTCTGTTAAGTATTTTTGGCCAGGATACAAGTTTGGGCTAACACTATTGTGCCCTCTATAAAGGTACTTTATTGGAATAATTTGAAATGCCCAGCTGTAAAAATGGACAGACTGCTTTGGATTGAATAGTCACATAACTATACTTTCATGGAATAATAAATTATTATAGCGTGACGATGACTTTAGGTCTCTGTGCTGATTATTCCTGGGTGATTAATTGTAAAACCTGTTCTGCTGTGTAATGATGAAACATTTTTAGTACTTTAGTACATATTTCCATGACTCAATATCAGGACCGGACACCGTAGCGGGCTAACCGCTCTCTATCGTTTCTGACACACTCACATGTACATTGCACGAAGAGTGCAAGTCATCAGCGTGTAGTGTCATCCGCCCCACGGTGGACGATATAAAAGCAGAACAATGGAGACAGACTTAGGAACAGAACACTGAGCACAATACAGCCCATCACTGAAAGATAAAAGAACCTTAAGATACAACTAATAAAGAGCATGATGAAGTAATAAACCAAAAAGTGGGCGGCCCCAAGGCATGCTGGGAGCGACATCTGTAACCATAAAACAAGCATCCAGTAGAACTCTACAATACGTAACGTCTGTGACTCACTGTGACATTGTACGCTAACCTATCTCGAAGCTTTATCCTCTTGAGGTCTGAGATCTTACAGATCAACTGTAGCACTGACACATGGCAAAGAGCCTTCACGCTTCATGCATGTGGGACTTTCTGAATCACTTCTGGAGGACAATGAAACTCTACAAGTAACATCATGCCTAACGGTCAACAGGGATACATCTCTGAAGTCTGGATTAAGGTTGATGTCACTTCTGAAGTCAATACAAGGAAGAGGGAATAAAGAACCCAACCCCCCCGCCTTCTTCCATTTCTCCCATCTGATTCCAATTACGGGTGAAATTGTTCTGTGATGTCACAGAGCAGCCCGTTGTCGGTGCAGCAATCACGGAACAATGCGGGCAGCTGGTGCCAGAAACCTGCACGGCAGGTGCGGGGCACCGCGGCCCTCAGCCTGCCCTTGATCAGCGGTATCAAGCGTGCGTAACGCCGGCTCCCCGGACACCCCCAGACCCTCTCGTCACATCTGCTGACAATAAATATAATTCTGCTCCCCTGCTTTTAATTAGAGGATCCTGGGCAGATGTGCAGGCCAGTCGTTTACGGTGCCGGGCAAACATTTGGCATCTAATCGTCCGCCGCTATTCTCTTCCTCCGCCGTTCCTGGGGGAGCGCGGCCGGTAATCCCTCTTCTGGATGAGGCGCACTGCTGCCTGATGAACAGGATCATGGTATGCTTGTGTATATCACCACCCCCACTCATCCCGGACCCCAAAGTGAGGTACACATATTAAGGTGAGTCTTCTACAAGTTTTTATAACATATACGCTTTATAAGAGGGAGAATAATGTAGGGCTGCCCTGCTACAGGCCAATATGAGTATGTGTGGAAATTCACATGCTCCCTAGGGGTTGCTAAGGGGATATGAAGCAAATGTCTGAAATTTGGTGCATGCATATGTGTGTGTGTGTGTGTGTGTGTGTGTGTCCGTGTGCCGGGTCAGTGGGGAGGCTTAACTTCCCCAGGAAACATCTTTCGTTCTCTTTTCTTCCAGTGTCCAGTCCTCTTCAGCATTAGACCGACAGAATCTGCCATTTCAATTCGGAGGGAGGGGAGGAAAATGACGTTTTTTTGGCAGACGAGTATCGCAGAGACGGGGGGAAGCCTCGCCAGATGGGTCTGAGCGGCATCCAACTCAGGAAGCCGGGTTTTTTTTTTTTTTTTAAATAAATATGCTGAGTCTGAGCGCACTGCCCAGGCTAGGAGCTGGTAGCATGGATGTGTGTGTGTATGTTTCTGTGGGGGGAGGGGCCAGACGGGCCGGAGAGGCGGCCCGCATGCTGTGCCAAGGGCCCCACGCATACAGTGCAGTGTTGTGCTCCCTGTGCCCAGCGTAGCTGCGAGACGGCGTGGGAACTCGGCAGGGCGGCGTCCTACGTGGCGCCAAACCACGGAGCCCCCCTCCCCCACTTCCAGATGGTCATGTGACTCCCTAGGCATGCCTACCTGATCCCACTGGAAGGCAGAGAAATCTGACAGGTCTATCAGCCATTTGCCAAAGTGACGTACCAGCAAGTTAGGGCCCCTTGGTGGCATCATGGTTAAGGATCTAAACCAAAGTTGGGTGCAAAATGTTATTCAGGGATGTAAACAGATGGAGTGTATCACAGGATAAAAGATGCCCATAACTAGGTAGTTAAAGAGTTATGTTAGACATGTAAATCTTTGCTTGTGCGTTTGACAGAGTGAAATACCTGGGTGACTGGATAAATCTCTGGCAGCCGCAGCACGGTCTTCCTGCTTATCTGGATGGGCATCAGCACCATACCTGTGCTCAGAGAAGCTCTTCGCGTGATGTCATCGCTTACCTTCAGGTGCGTTCCTTCGCTCTAGTGAGAGGTGTCGTCTTTCACGGCCACATGGGAGTGGATTCCACTTAGGCAGCATGCATCGCAGAGTCTTAATTACGCCCCCCCCCCCCCTCGGCATGGCCTCCGACGTGTCCCTGAACATGTTGCGGGAGGGATTATGTAAGGAACTACGAGCCACAAAGTAGAGTTTGGGGAACTTAAGTGAAACTGTATATGTGTAAATCCTAAATCCCCAGACCGTTTATCCTCTGGGAGCCCTTGAAACGTGAACGTGCCGATTATTTACCCTTCGGCACAGGTAGACGGTAAGAGACATGATGCTTGCTTTCCTGTATGAGTCTCATCCGCTCCGTCAAAACATACAGCTTGCTTTGCGGTTTGTCAATGGAAGCAAGACTTGTGAGCAAAGACAGCTAAAATCCCTATAACACAAAAAAAGGTGAATGAATGCATTTACTGTGAGGACAGTCTCAGAGAGAGCTCAGACATTTCAATTGAGGTTCATTGGCAAGTTTAGTGACACTACTTGCATGTGCTGTAATGAATTGGAAGTCGAACTGAAGAGCAATTTTCCAAAACTCAATCAATCTATTTTTGTTGTTTTTGGGATGATACCGTCAATGACCTTAAAGTCAGGCTTCCTCATCATATGTCGGGAACCAAAACTCTCATAAAATTTCTAAAACTCATTAAGTCTGCAAAAAATTTCTCTAAAATGTGTCCTGGAGACTGAGTGAGTTTTGGAAATTTGCTCTTCAGTTCCAGAATGATAATGGCAAAGGCTCCTTCTAAGAGAAGACAAACAAAGACTAATGCATCTGCGTTTGCTGATGTCACCAGTATAACATCAAGTGACCAACTGAGAACTCTTCTCCATAACCTGAGAATATACATAAGGCTCTCATTTCAGGATAGCCTCCTTCAATGGTGCCGCTGGAATGAAATGTATAGTTCTGCTCTAGATTCTCACACAGATTCCCCGAATCAGCCGAGGATGTTCCGCTGGCTCGCTGCTGTGAATTGAGTTCTCTGAATCCCACAGAAGGGAGCTCCCTCCCCATTGTGCCTGGTCAAAGTGCTTCCTCCCAGTAATCCCATTTTAGCAGCTGGAGGAGAGGGGAAGTGACAGGCATTGTGACTCGAGCCATAAAACGGCTGGCATTATGCCTTTGATAAAGGGCATTAGGGACATCTTACGTCCCGGTCACCTCTATCACAGTTCATCTCTGCTAATGGGAGACTTAGGCGAGTGACATTTACAGACCCCGCACGTTTATATACTTTGGCACATAACCCTCATGCTTCCTGGCCTGATTCACCACCTTGGCTGACTCTGCCTAATCCAGCTTATGGTCTTCTTTTTTTGGGGAGGGGGGTGTCCCTGGGGGGTAATGCTTACTCTCAGAGGTTAAACTCTGCTGGATGGAGCTTCTGAATGGGTTCTTACCCATCCATCCATCCATCCATCCAATATTACTGAACAGTAACAGTAGTAGTAACAGTAGCTGTAGGAGCTCTCAGCATAATGGTACGACCCTGATTACTGATCAATAATAGTAATATTAACAGTAGCTGTAGGAGCTGTCAGCATAATGGTACGACCCTGATTACTGAACAATAATAGTAATATTAACAGTAGCTGTAGGAGCTGTCAGCATAATGGTACGACCCTGATTACTGATCAATAATAGTAATATTAACAGTAGCTGTAGGACCTGTCAGCATAATGGTACGACCCTGATTACTGAACAATAATAGTAATATTAACAGTAGCTGTAGGAGCTGTCAGCATAATGGTACAACCCTGATTACTGAACAATAATAGTAATATTAACAGTAGCTGTAGGAGCTGTCTGCATAATAGTACAACCCTGATTACTGATCAATAATAGTAATATTAACAGTAGCTGTAGGAGCTGTCAGCATAATGGTACAACCCTGATTACAGATCAATAATAGTAATATTAACAGTAGCTGTAGGAGCTGTCAGCATAATGGTACGACCCTGATTACTGAACAATAATAGTAATATTAACTGTAGCTGTAGTAGCTGTCAGCATAATGGTAACAGTAGCTGAAACAGTTGCTAGCACAGTGGTACAAGCCACACTCCTATAAGATCCATAACACAGTTCATGGTGTGGGCTATACCATTGCAAGCATTTATACTTGTGTGCTGGTGTGTCTGTGTCACTCTGCAATTACATGCATTGGAGGAAGTGTGATGCTACCAATTGGACCAAACACAGTCCTTGCAGGCTGTGCCACCAAAATGTGTAATAACACGTGAATCTGAAATGGCAAAACTGGCAATATTTAATTTCAATCAGTCATTAAAGTAATGTAAGAAAATGTCATAATATATTGATATAACCGTCTCTATTAATTTGCTAAGGATACATTTTCTGTATAAGAATTGCCTCTTTTTTCACCTTTGATAAAATATCCATATTTTTTACTCTTTTTTTCTTACTTCAATCCCTTCAGTTGTATTTTTCTTGAAAAGTTCAATAAAAGCCAAAAAAATGTCATAACATAGTATTATTTTAGAATCCATTAATTTTGTATGACAAAACGTATCATTTACAAATTGAAATGTTGTGCTACAAATTAAAAGTTTAAGCAAGTTTAATGTGTTAATAATAATTCAGTGGTGCCCAGTATTAAATCTTCATCTCCTCAGTGGAGTCCAGACCACAGGTGAGTGTGACTCACCCATCGTCCATCAGAAGTGTATTCACATCCGTGACATGCGGGTTTCCTGCCCAAGCATCTGTTTTGTGCCTGCGCACACTTTGGCAAACGGAATAAACATTCCCACCGTGACCTAAGTTGTTGGCAAAATGCTTGTTTTAGCGCTGAAAATTACCACCCCCCCCCCCACCACAGAGGGAGCCAAACCAATTGAAGAAAAAAAGGTGTTTAGGAGAGAGTAATTTCTCACCCAAGAGCTGCTGGTTTCCCCTTCACTCAGGGACTTTAAGGTGGATGAGGACATCGCCTTCAGAGACGTGTGACAGAGGGACAGAGGACACACGGTGGGAGACCCCCATAGAGAAACCACATAAACAGGAATGGGAGAAGCTGACGGTCTGATTCTCAAATTACCCTGATTACTGCTGCCTAAGGCCTCCCTCTGCTTCAGGGCTGGGTTCCTGCTCTCCAGTGTGTGTGTGTAAGTATATATGCCCAGACATACATATATAGATCCAAACACACACACACACGGTATGTACATAGAAGTTTACACATAGCCTGCACTTTATGTGCATTGTACTGTAGTTTCTCTTCTGTAATAAGTATCTCTGAAGGGTTTGCCCTCTTCTCAGTTGCGAGGTACAGCAGGGGATTATGGGTGAATTCTTTTTTTTATTATCCCATTACAGCAAACTAATCATCCTCTGAATTGCTTCATGTAAAAATAAAAGATTGTTAGTGATATTATGCATTTTTTTATTGGTGTAAACTTTTTTTACACAAGTACTCCCATCCAAGGTGCACTCCAGCCTTGTGCACTGTGATTTCTGGGGTGGGTGTCAGGCCCCCCCACCCTGCGTGGGATATGTGATGAGAAGCAGGATGGGTGGATGGATGGATGGTTTGGTTTTTTAAGCGGGTGAAAAAACTCAAAAAAAGTAAATCCTGAGCATGGAGCTCACGTTAATGTTGTTTACATTGCTCATTTCACTTCAGGCCACTTGGGCGGCGCCGTCTCCTACAGCACCGGGGCAGCCAGTTGGGTAATTACAGGATCCCCGATGGCAGGAAGCGAAGCTGTGAGGCAGCGCCGTGTGGGACGTAGCACCTGGAAATGGCCAGAACCACGTGCTGCAGGCAGGCCACCTCGCGGGCAGGCCACCTCACGGGAGCAGCCGGCTCTGAGGGGATGGCAGTGCCGCTTGGGTTGAGCATGCCAGTGGGATCCTCTCTTACCTTGGCCTTCTGGCTGTGAGGGAAGGCCGACGCAGAGAGCGTACACGGCTCATCCGAGCTCCGCCTTTCTCCCAAACCCCACCTTTCGTCCAATCTCCGCCTTTCACCAAAGCCCCGCCTTTCACTCAAACTCCACCTTTGCATGCTTTTCTCAGTCGCCCTTTTGATCCATACACCCACTCCCTCCGGTGAAAACAGATCAGTGTCTCGCCATTCAAAGGCTGACCAATAGGAAGCCAGTATGCTCAGTGCCAAAGAGGCTCATTTAACCACGACTCTGTTTAACTTGCTTTTGGCCGGTGTTGTTTTGATCCCACTGATCCGTCACTCTGTGGCCCCGGGCTGCTTCATCTGGGGGTGTTTTCATTCTCTGTCCCTCTCCTGTAGCATCTCCGTTGCACACAGCCCACCCCCCCCCCCCCCCCCCCCCCGCCCGGGGCTTATCCCCCCCCCCCCCCCCCGGGGGGGGGGGGCCCGGTTTAAAAAACAAAAGGGCCCCTTTCCCCCTTTCTGGGCGGGGGTCCGGTGCCCCCTGGCCTGGGC
>JAOYFF010000062.1:126959-142574 GCA_025773925.1 Cryptomyrus ogoouensis
CCTCTCCGGGCCCCCGGGGCCTCTCGTGGGGGGGGTTTCCCCTTCTTTCCCCCCCCCCTTCCCCCTTCCCGCCACCACCCCCCCCCCCCCCCCCCCCCCCCCCCGCTCAGTAGGACTGACACAAAAAAAAAGAAAATGCACCAATCCTTTTCTCAGCTATTGGTTCCTGTCCCAGATCAAATGTCAGGGTTTAAAGGCTAAAGTTTGATGTGGATGAACAACTGCCTATAAAACACTTTAATCCCTAGTGCTGTAATGTATTTAATTTCACACCCTCTGATGGTATTGCCCCTGTAGGGATTACGGTAGGGGGCGGCCACTGTCGCTAGGTCGACTCCGAGGAAGAATGGTGCGGCGCAAAGCCGCCCAGCTCTCAGAGGGCACACAGAGGGCCAGGAAACGTGCGATTTTTCAAATTTGGATGTTTTTATTCAAATACGAAGTGAGGACTTTAGACTTCCGAGAATGCAATCATTTCTAGCTTCCAAAGGCCGAGCAAATCCCATTTTATATGTGTGACTTTCCAGCACTGCTTCGGCCTTCACCGCATCCGCATTGTTTAAGGATCTCATATAATGCAAAAGTTTTATTTATTTTTATATTTCTTTTTATGTCGGCGCTTAATGTCCCATTTACAGGAATACAGCCTCAAAGCGAGATAATCAGAAGCAGAATGGAAACTGATGCAAATGTCCGGGTCCCTCAGTACTGTTCAGTTAAGACGCAGAATCTCTGTGAAAGCAAATTTATCAGACTCCCATTTCTCTGTGAAAACGGAAAAAAAATAATCAAATCAAAGCTCATTTTATTGGGTGTACTTCATTATTTATAAATACATATATTTGAATATGTTGTTAAAAAAGCAATGGTATGTATTTTTTTAAACTTGTGCATGTGCAACCTTCATCACACGCCTGACATCCCGTAGGATGAGAAATACGACATAAACATCAGTTCATTTTATCACCTTGTTTTTGGACGGAGACGCATCGACACGCAGACTAGATATTTATTTATGGTTGTATTCATTGGCACATTCATCTTGATAAAAGCTTCCAGTTTTATGTTCTTGATCAATGCAGTTTTTTTATTCTCCCAAAACGAACAGCAAAGCACAGTGTCATTTAATTATACTGTATATACTGTGTTATTACTGAGCCTCAACAGGAAAGCCTGTCTGAAGAAAGCGGATGGATGGTATTATTGCTGTACATGCTGTTATGCTGGTGTAGGAGAGCATGGGATGTGACAAGCCTGTTTGATTTAATGTTCATTGGAAAACATGCAAGCAGGTGTCAACACTTGTCCAGCTGTAAAGTCCTCACAAATAGTGGGACAAGTTTTAATGCATTAAAGCTCCTCAAACCTTTCAAAAATACTCTATCAATTTAATGCTTCCATCCATCCATCAATCCATCCATCTTAAATTACCGAGAGTATGGTTGTGGCCTCCCAGTAGCCTCCCCAAGGAAACAAGGGCCATGAAGCAGGGAACGTCCTACACAGGATGCATCTCAGGACAATCTTAATGCTTCTAATAATCATTAAATGTGGCCTCTGTTGTGTATTTTATCACAGTGTACATGTTAAATATACCCTCTGGACTCCCATTGCTTTATGTTCCTGAACCCTACAAAGCAGGAGTATTTTCTACCCTGCTGAGGCAGTAACAGCTTAGTGATTTTCTGACCAATAAAACTTGATCTGAAGTTATAGAAAATATTTAAGTTATACCTTGATTGTTAGTGCTGGGCTGAGGTTAGGGATGGGCTGCCACATGGGCCTTTCAGCGCCGATATAACCTGACAATCCCAAATGCTAAACTCAATCTCCAGCAGTGACAGCTGGAAAAGCAGGGCTTCCTTCTATTGGAGCCAGGAGAGAAGTCAATTTAGGCTCTTCGAGAATCGATAAACAGTGAACTAGCGCTGGATGTTATAAGACATTGTATAAGATGTTATAGAAGGCCCTAACGCAAAAAAAGAACCTGCAGATAGGATTCCGAGGATTCTGGGAGAAGTCCATGATTTGACGAATGTTGTTGACCTATAGGATGTCATCCAACACAGATTCAAAGCCCTGATATCGTGATTAGATAGATAAATAGATAGAAACTTTATTAATCCTGAAGGAAATTGCTTGAACCTCTGAGACCAGGGTTCGAGTCTGCGCCATGGCTCCGTGTGTGGTGTTTGCATGTTCTCCCTGTACTGTAGTGTGGTTTCCTCCAGGTTCTGCCATTCCCCCCCCCCCGTCCAAAACATACTAAGGTGTACTGGAGCTACCAAACTGCCTGTAGGTGTGCGCCTTTCAATGGGTTTGCACCCTGACCTGGATTATTCCTTGCATCCCCTGCCCCCGAGCCTTCATCAGACAAGCTGGCCCAGAACATGGATGGATAATAAAGTCTCCACTATAACTGAATCCCTATAAAATATATGCTTCCCACCAACGTGACCAAGCCCAACGTGCAGGTGGTCAGTACCTAAGGGCAGGAGCCATGGACATCTACCCTTGTTCACCCCAGATCCCCTGCTGCTGCCCTCCCCATTTCCCTCCTAAAATCCCCCCTGGCTCTGCACAGCCTGTAAACTCCCCCTCAGACGTGCGTCCCCGTCTCTGCTACTCCTGCTCGTTCGGCTGGCTTTATTTACTCATAACAAGGGCTCAGTCGAGAGCCCCCAAACGAGAGTGTATGCTGATTTATACGCTGAGCAGGGGATTTGGGTCCCTCGCTTCAGTCCTCGCTCCACAACTGGCGTCCGTCTCGCCCAATCGCTGCCGCCGATTACCTTCCATGTGACGCCGGCCCTGTTTCCTCACGCCGTATTTAACAGGGAAAAAAAGACACGTAAACGCACTCGCCGAAGGAGGAGTGAGCACAGCATCATGTCCACTTTCCCCAGAGGAATCTCCTATTTTTAAACAATCACTCTTAAAAAAAATGTAAGCTTTGGTTTTCCTGTAACACTCCTTTCTTAATGTGGCAGTAAATTCAGCTCAAAGCACAATGTGCTGGACAGTGAGAGCAGTTCTTAGGGTCAGAACCACACAAATCTTTTAGCTGAACTGTCACTTATAATAGATAGTCATAATATAACAGCCCATTACAAAAAAATGCAATTTTACAGATTGATTTACCATTAATAGACACATAATTTAAAGGTACAATCATATATATACCCTGACCAGGATAATCAGTTTCATGTGTGTGTGTGTGTGTGTGTGTATATGTATATGTATATGTATATATATATATATATATGTATATATACACATACACATACACACAGACTTTGTCCATGGTACCTTGGCTCTCCATTGAGCTGTATCGATGTATAAAGAGTGATTAATTACCGCAATTATGCTGTTTGTTATTAGACAGGTTATCAGGGACTTGTCCAAGCGTGCGGCACCCTTCAGAGGTTACGACAACATTAACTCAGGTGC
The DNA here is from genome assembly GCA_025773925.1 of Cryptomyrus ogoouensis. Lineage (NCBI taxonomy): Eukaryota > Metazoa > Chordata > Actinopteri > Osteoglossiformes > Mormyridae > Cryptomyrus > Cryptomyrus ogoouensis. Next base: position 130,410 of record JAOYFF010000062.1, read on the forward strand.
TGATCTGTAGCCTTGAGTATTGAACGTGCATATGCACTCTTTCACATGTATAAATTAAATGGGCATTTTCATACGCCCCACTATGCCCCCTCAATAGAGTCTTTATTGGGTGTTTGAAAAAGAAATTAAATATATTTTGCTTGCAATTGTTTCATTAAACACTGTGTTAACTGCTTTATCAATTTGTTTCAATTGACTGAGAGGTCAAACACAGTGCACACGGCTGGTGTGAAGCTCTGCTCTCGTTATGCCAGTATTCCCCTGGTCTGCTCCATCCTGTAACCCCGGCACGTAATGAGTTATCGGACCCAGTCAGTATTGGAATCTTAATGACTTTGTTTGTTGAGCCTTCACTATGAAGTAATTTATTGCCCTGCTAATCAATAACTAATCTTCAACATAGTCAGAGATGAAATAAAGTGTAAAATGAGCCGCACTGGAAGGTTCCGTCGGACTCGGCGACCGGTGACCTTGGATCCTTCCCGCCAGTTTGGAAAAACAAAGGGCAGCGGCTCGGCGCCCTGGGCAGAAATGCATTCTGGGAGGCCATCATTCCAGAAAGCCACGAAGGAGAGGTAGGGGATGGTTTTGCTTGCAGTGAGGGAGACAGGCCCGGATTTGGATACGGAGAAAGGTGAACGGAGCAGAGACGCGGACGAGGGCCTGGTCGCTCTGCTGTGCCGTTGCTCCCCCGGGCCAATTGCGGCCAGTCTGATCCGCTGTGTCACTTCACTGCCACCCCAGTCCGAGAGGCCCAGGCCCTCTGGGCCCCGACAAAGGGAAGAAAAATGGAGAAAAGGAGTTAAGAGAGGGCTGGGAGGGACGCCGGTCCCGGCAGCGTTAATTCTTCCATATCTAAGCCTCTTTGCAAAACTCTCCTTTTGTCTTGAGAATGCGAGGTCATTAAATACTAATCCCATCACTCCGGATAATCTGCAGCCGCCGAGGCACAATCCAGCTTTTTGGGGGCTGCCCTTTGTCACCCCCCAAATAGACACGGCTAAGGTTCGGGTACGAGGGTCTCCCTGCAGGGCCCATGCGGACCGCTAATGAAGAGCGGCTAACGAGTCCCTCTGTCTCTGAAGTGCAAGGTTCCGTTTGCAGGGGCCTTCACTTCTCAGGGGGCACCCCAAGTACCACCAGGCTCAGAAAAAAAAAAATATATATATATATTTAAAAAGAAACAAGACAGGGACTCGCTAAAGAGCGATGAGGTTCTTAAGAGCAACCCGATTTAAATAACAAAGGTTTTAGTTCATCGTCGTGGATGAAAAAACACAACAAACCGAAAGGAGATTTCAGGGGATTTTCTGCAAGATTTGTGATGAGGAAGTGTTTGGGGGGAACGTGCCCGTTAAGGGGTGGTTAAACAGCCCCCCGTCTTTTAATTTAGGGGCATGGAGACACACGACGTGTTTGATCCGGGGAACAAACACGAGCGGAATCGCGAGCGGCGGGAACATTTCAGCAGTTTAGTGCAGCTTCGTGTGGATTTTCGGTTCCAGTGATCATCCAGCACATCTGCTGCACGAGGCTCCTGATCCAGACAACGTCTGTCAAGGTTGGAATAAAATTAAATCCATCTTATGGGGAGCAGAAGCTGCCCACGCAGGCTCTGTCCCGGTGATCAGCTCCTGTTTGCTCCATACTTTTGCTCTCCCAGCAAAGGACACTGGGAAGGATATTGGCCAAGCAAACATCACATTTATTCTCCCAGAGGCTGTAGTTTCAGGATCCATTCCATGCACGTGAAATCATCAGCGTTAAGCCTCTCCTGTTTTGGTTTGAATTTTGAAAAACTTTATTAGTCTGTAAGGAGGGCGGTTTCACAGTAGCGACACGGACATATTTGAACTGTTAAATCATGTTGGTTCAGATTAGGCCATCATGTTTATGGACCAGGTCATCAAACTTAATAACAAACATGGCACATGCCTGTCCTTTAACAGTAACTGCTTCCCCAGACCTGGCCATCTTGGTCTAGTGCAGCACTGGGAAGTGTAAGTAGTTTGTCAGGCTCACAGAGGAGCAGACACCAGCTCCTTCCAGTGCACAAAACAAGCTATGATCCTTCCAGTGCACAAACCGCCATAACGAGCTATGATCCTTCCAGTGCACAAACTGCCATAACAAGCTATGATCCTTCCAGTGCACAAACCACCATAACGAGCTATGAGGCACTGCTCTGGACATTCTATACATTTTTAATGCTGTACCCAGCCACATTTAAAGCTTTTATGTAACACGGCAGCTGAAATGCATCACATACTGCCCCGACACATAAAAAGACGCGGCGTGAGAGGTATGTTCCTGTAGGCCGTCCAGCCAGACTTCACGCAGTGAACATATTTTTAGATTCATTGAGTGCAGCGAAAGCAGGCCGGCAGCACGGGACTTGGGGGGGGCACAGACAGGCATAGGGAGGCTTAACGAGGCCGTGGAAAGAACCAGAAAACCAGAGGAGGCTTTCCCAAGCCATACTGGGGTCAATGATACCATTACTGTCTCATCGAGGGTAAACTGGGAAAGAATGGGGTTAGCAGTTTACTAGCAAATAATGATATATATTTTTAATAAAGAACACTGATTGATCTCTGCGGGGAAACTCACTTTTGGCCAACCTGATCTTGCTCTCCATGACCCACATGTAGATGAGACCAAGCTTGGCACTGAAGGACAGCCACACCCATGGGGGCAGGGGGCTGATTAAGGGCCTTGCTCAATGGCCCACACTTATTGGAATATGCTGCCAAAGCAGAGCTTGAATCTTCCAATCACAGGCACAGAGGCTTAGCCCGCTGAACCACACACTGCCGCCTGATTGGGTCAGTGGTCACACAGTTAAACATGTTTGTTAGTGGGGCTCAGATACTCGACTTTTCTTCACTTGTACCCTTTAAGTGATGAGAAGCATAATGTTGTGATTTTAGGAAATCGGGGAGGGGGCTGAGTGACTGAGCTGGGCTACCAGATAAATCGCTGGAAGCTGATTGGTTGGAAGGACTGCTTACGCATTAAGCGGGCAATGCACGACCCGCACCACCTCCGCTGGCCTGTTGGAAATCTCAAACCCTGTTTAATCTGTGCCGGCCACTCAATGAACACCAGACGCAGCGCCGTAGAGATTAAATCCCACACAGACAGACGATACTCTCACTGAGCTGCAAACGTGGGTAGGGGGCTTTTCAGGGGGGGGGTATCCGGTTCTGATCCAGTTCCCGATGCCCAAATCCCATGCGTCTACAGCCGACATTAACACTCCTGTATTTTCAGATTTTTTTCTTCGTTTTTGGATTGAGCCACGACATTAGCTACGCCATGGCAAGTCCTCGCTCTGAATGGCGAGGTGGGGTGCCCCGGCTTAGGGTCATCTGTGTGACCTCTGCCCGTGTGGCTTAGCATGGTGAAGTGAGGGATTAGGGGGTCACTGCGCCTCCGAAAGGCAGGACCACTCAACACCAGCACCTGGAACTGGCTCCGTCGCCTGACAGAAGCGCTATGCAAAGATTGGCTTAATTTACTTCAAAGCAAAATTAATTTCGCTCATTTGTTACCTACAAATCGTCTAATTTTAGTAACTTCCTGACCTGAAGCTGAAAGGATATGGCATCAGTGCACTATTATATTTTTCCCCATGTATTCCTGGCCCCTCCCCAGAAGTGACCATGTGACACTGGGGGCCCCAGGCAAAAAAACTCCACGGGGCCCCCAAACGCAGCCCGGCCAACATGGCAAAATTTACAACCCTTATTTTAGCGTGAAGTCTAAATTAATAATATCAACAAAGGGAATTTAATAAACACAATTCCATTATTTTCACTGTGAAAAACAGAATACGCAAATAAAGCAGATTTGCTGTTGCTGCGGCCCCCAGGCGATTTGTCTACCCCGCCTGTCCCTATGCCTCTGCCCTCCCTCCTCTCGCTTTCCCTCCGCAGTTCTGTTTCTGACTGGGTGCAAAGGAAACATTTCGGTGGCACTCAAGCATATTTAGCCTGAACCGAATCCCAACCAGAATGTGAACAATTACCGTTCCAGCAAGACAGATAGAGCAGGGTGCTTTCGATGGAGCAAGAGTCAGTCATTTTTTAACCTCCGTTATTTTATTTAATTTCTTTTACTTCACTCAAGCTGTGTTTAGAAAATACGCTCTGTGTTTGTAAGGTCCCCCCTCCCCCCAGCATGACTAACCGCACATAGCAAACAAAACCTCCAGCGCCTAACGTCATGCCGGGCGCTAACTTTAGCATGTGGATCAAAGCCATGTGCTAATTTGCCAATAAGAATGGGGTAAGGGGGGGTCTGCTGGCTACATTCGATAGCTACTCTTTTTACGCAGAGCTGTACCGTCAGCGTCCATGTCTGACACACCCTCAGCACGTAGACACTGGCTAATCTTAACATGAGGCACGATTGAACTAATAATACCAAAGTCTGTCAAAGGCTCCTAAGTCTAATACAATATATCGAATCGGCTTTCATATTAAAATAAATAAATATGCAAATCAGCCCGCAGGCCTTAAGATTTATGCTACTTTTAAAATGATAACGGAGGAGATGCTCGCACGGTGATAATTATGCTGTCGACGCTGGCCTCCATCCTTCTCAGTAACGAGCTCCCGGATCGCAGCGGAAAGCACCGTCGCACATATTGATATGTGGCCGAATTAATAAATCCATCAGGAGGCTTTGTCGCATCTGACTTCATCGGCGGTAACGCACTGCACCCGGGAAGCGACTGATCACACTCTCATCACATGATCTTAGCTTTTGGTCGGTGATATGGAAATATTGCACTGGTTCATTAGCTTTTATTTACAGGTAAATGTTTGAATGTAATAATAATAATACATACATACATATTGCAATAATAGTAACAATAATGAAACGCTCTTGCATGATGTCACACGGTAAAATCCACACTAAGCAAAAGCTGTTAGCTGCCATATTGGTGCATGGTTTCCCATCCGGTGCATGACACGGTCTATGATAATTTGCCACGTTCGTCATGATCAGCTGTGCCATTGTCGGCCGCAGCAACAGTAGTGTTCATGACAAAGGTAAAGAATCCTTTAGGATTCCGAAAATTGATGAGATGAAGTTTTATATAGCAGACATTGCCAATGTTTACACAACATCCTGAGTTGAATATCCAGGTAAGAATAATGCTAAAATGAAAGAATAAAGAATATTCCCTTGTACAAGTACAATAATTTATGTAATTGGAATAGCTGCTTGCAATAATGTCGTTCTACATAAATCTTGTTACCATCCAGTTCACAGGAAAGTGTCTTTGGCATGGAATGGATCCTGACCTGAGGCTCAGTAAATGGACACAGACCACCAGTGCTGCAAAGGAAGTCACAGAGACCGCAGTGCATCTTGTGACTTCACTGCCAACGCAGTTTGGTCACATTGCTAACATTTTAAAAGCACTTTAGAAGCATTTCTTTCATATTTCCTCTATGACCCACTACTGGGTGGACAGCTAAATATGGATAGATAGATGGACTGATAATTCACAACTACGCTAACAGACAACAATATGCACACATTTCATGTGTAGGATGCACTGTGCAGGATTAATGTCCTTTATTTCACTGGATGCACACACAGAATCAGCATAAAGAAGAATTACACCCTTTGAAGTTCATTTCCACTCTCAGTGTATTTGCCAACTCTTTGCACATGAGTTACTGCTCAATGTCTCCATGAAAGAGCCTTGATTTAAAGATCTGTTCATGACTGTTACACACTTCAAGGACAGATCTACCCTCTACACAGAAACTACGACTCAATCTGAGGGCAGTCCAGCGAGTCCTTTTCATTACGATCCCTTGGCTGGATAAGAGTTGCTCCAGACGCACTGTGAAACACTTACTCGCTCCCCACTCTCTTTCTGAGCTTGGAATCCACCCAGTTGGTGAATCACACATGAGCCCCATGCCCCTCTATGTCTCTCCACAGCGATTGCGCTCATCCCCTATATCATATCGGGTCTCAGATCGCATTCATCTCCACTCGACTACAAAGGCGACTCCGCATGAAGATGCTGCCATCCTAAGGAATATGTCAGAGGTCCTTCAGGGCCCTAATGGTTGGACTTTAGTGTCCATGGTCAATCTGGAGCCCGCCAGCGAGGTGGGGGAATCCCGGGCCCGGGGGCTGGGGGGGCCGCAGAGCCGGCAGCAGAGGGGCATGTGTGTCTGTGTGTGTGGAGGTGGGGGACACAAATGGATGATGGCCAGTCTCACCCTCTCCACCCCCGCCCCCTCACACTTAGGGTCGCACATACTTACAGTAGCGGCTGCAAGACAGGATGCCATTTGTCTCTGGGGAAAATCAGTGCCCAGGAAGTGATAAAAATGTTGCCGCCCAGCATAGCATAGCAGCCCACTTTTAATAAAGCCAATATGGCCGCTATCAATAAATTTCCGCAGATACAGACCGCGTTGATGGGACATCATTCCAATCGATTTAAATTCCAAGTCTACAAGTCGAAAACCAAAGTATATACAGCTTGTTAACATGCAAATATGGGAGATCATTGAACCGAGAATTGCAAATTAACCTTTTGTCAAACAGTCTATAAATCAATGAACATGGATTGTTTCACAAAATAATGATATGAAAAGGACACGGATCGATGGCTCCTTATACAGGCTCCTGTGCTCCTTGTAGCAATATGGGGGAATACGAAACAGACAGTTTGATAATTTAGTATTCCCATGGACGCACAGCACAGAGGCTGCAACACGTGGCAGGTGTTATAAACGGCAATTAGCATGTTTCATATGCAAACGGATGTTGTTTGTCGACCAAACACAAGAGCTACTTGCCCAGATGTATTTCAGAGTGTTACAAGGCAGATATTTCGGAGAATATTATGATTCGATTGTCTTGCCAGGTCTGATTTTTAGAAAAAGGTTTATTATGAATGGAAGCAAAACAAGAAATTGCTTTAGGATATTCTTTGGATCTTCATGCATTAGGAAGCGCAGAGAGGAGGTGTCCCTCATTTCCGCATCGGACTCCAAGCCGGTTGCTCTGCGTCTGAGATCTGTGGTCAGCAGGCCAATCCCTGAGTCAGATGCGGGCTGATCCACCGCTTCCCAGGGGTTACTGCTTGCTAGCAGGAATTCCACCTATGTTCCAGCTCAGTGCACGACTTAAAGCTGCCTTCTTCTGAGCGAGACGCCTGCGCCATTGAAGGCAGGGCACTTTTTGTGGCACTTTAAATCCTAGATCTTTTAATGAAACTAAACTTTGGGAGGAAGGGTTCTGAAGATTTCATCCTTTCAAACAGCGTGAGATGGTCTAAAATCTAATATCTAAAGGAAAAGAGTTCAAATAGCCAGTCCAATATATGAAAACTGTGAATTAAGTGGAGTTAAGGACTTAAGAGGCCTTTTATATGTGTGTGTCATCTATAGACTGTGGCTGAGCCTTTGGAGCTTGTGAGAGCGGTCAATCCCCCCCCCCCCCCACCCCCCGGGAAATGGCCAACAAGGACACGCAGCCGGGCTGGATCCTAAACGTCGCTCCTTTAGCGAGAGCAGGTGCGAAGGGGCCGATTTTAGAGCTAGCCGCTAACTCAGGAACGCATGACTGCATTCCCACTCGTGCTAAACGGGTGGAGTGTGGGAAATGGACTGATTCAGCAGAAGAGTGGAACTGGTGCCAAGGAATATCTCTGAGGGTCTGCATCTACATCTAGGCCTATTTCATGACAAGGACATGAACCTACATTATGTGATGAATACGCAGATATGATTTCAGTGGATCTGTGTTGTCTACATGCATTCTATACATCGTACTTCAATGGTACAAGAGCAACAACAACAGAAATACTATTATTATTACTCTTTTGATTATACATTTTGATTATATGGGCTTGGAAGAATCTTTGTTTATCAAAGTCACCACAGTGAATTTCCAGTCACCCATCGGCTCTGATGACACCTGTGACCAAAAGCAGAAGAGCTCATTATGGGTCATCTATGTTATTTTACTGGAAGACGAGCCCTCTGCTCTCCGTCTCACAGAACCTGGCTCTTCACACCTCTGTCCTTGGCTGCATCCCCCCCCCCCCAACGCCTGCCCTCTCAGGTGCTGATCAATTCGCAGTGTTCTGGGGAGGTGCGAGACTCGTCCCGGTGCTTCACGGCTGGCCCACATGCGATGGGCAGTCCACATCAACGCCCCCCTCCCCCCACATACACACACACCCAGGTTCCAGAGCAGCTGGCCTGGGTGCCTGACTGAGCTTCTCTTTTCACCTCCAGGTCTTGGCTACGCTCCACAGATGACAAAGGTAGGAGGAAGATAGAATAGCAGTAATCTATGGATTTTTTTTTGTGCTGCTCTGATCCCATTAGCGCACCTGAAATAATAGCTGCACTGAAAGATTCTGCCTTTATTACCGCTGGCGAGGCTTTCAGCATGGAAAAATATGGCATTCTCAAGGTTTTTTTCTGAGGAAACACTCACGAGTCCAAACTGTATTAACAAGCTCTCAAATATAAATATATGTTGAACAATAATGAAACAAACATCGAATACAATTATAAGTATGTATTTTTTCCAAAAAAGTTTTTAATAGGCCTATTTAATATATTTCATATATGCACATACATTTATGCAGAACAACTTTATAGCTTAATCCATAATAACACACCGTTTAATTTTAATCAAGCGTTTTTCTTGAGGAAAGCGATGCATTCTTGAAGAAAACAGCGCATTCTTCCATAAATAAGTATTTTTACGTTTCTTGCAGCACATATACTTAAAGAAGGCGGATATACATACACGTAGAAAATTCCGTCCGTTGCATCAGGAGAGCAAAATATCGATCCATCGACGAAGTTTCAGCGCTGCAAAACAAGTTTACTTCTGGTTAGGGGTGAATTAATAAAGTGACAAAAAACGATCCGATATACTTTTGATCCATGTCACCGTTAAAAATGCGAATCTGAAAATAACAGAACAAACGGATAGAAACTAATTTACAGTTGTGCTTCCACAGCAAAGTGTAGTAGTAGCTAGTAGTGGTAGTAGAACTAGAGGTAATAATAATTATAATAATAGTAATAATAATAATTACACATATTGCAATAACAAATATAAATGACCGATATTTGTAATATAATGTTAGATCTATAAAATTGCTTTTTTCTATAGAAATTTAGTTAGTCTAGTTAGACTAATGTCTAGTTATTCATAAATAAACTTTAACTTTCTAGCCCTTGTTTATATGTTTCAATGCACGTGTTATTTAATCTCCCGGGACAAGTGTGCGTCTGCCGTGAGATCAGTCTGGACTACTGGACAGTGCTTGCGTGTTGGTGTTGTCGCAAGTGACGATGCATCTAATATTAATACGTTCTTTAAATATTACCATGTTATATTTAAATATTTAAATATAGGTTTAACCTGAAACACTGAAATGAAAAAGAAGATATCACATTACATCTAAATAAGTAATTCACTTATTATTTATTTACAACACAATTTGCCTAATTAAATCTCTATGACCAACACTATCTAATCCTTGAAAAAATAGTTAAATATTTCATGCCATATATTTTTAAAAAACCGCTTAGTCTTAGGCACGTTCACTTAATTTTCATCCCATTTTACGTCACAAGGTGAAGAAAACATGCATTGATAATGGTAACGTGTTTTCGTAAATTTACAAGAAATGCTTAAATGAGTCAGTTCATGTTTCGTCTTCGATAATTTGTAAAAGCGTTTTTAAAGATTGTTGTCAAAAAGTTTCCGCTTTGCTCGCTTTCGAGTAAGTTTTCCTAGATATTTCATTTTCTTGATGTTACCAGTAGACGGCGCAAATGGCTAAGGAGACCGTTAGCTTCACAAGTAAAAGTTCGCAAGAACATTTTTCTCATATTAAGATTTAAATGCATAGATGAATAACTAACTAAATATATGTTTCTAAAACCATAACATGAATTACTGGCCCTTACATAAATTATGTGAACGGCGTGTTAAAAACGTGGGAAGAAACAAGATCAAAAATATAATTTTATACATAAAATTATCAACAACATAATCATTGCCTAATGTGAGAAGTAAAATTTTTCAGATGTCACACACAAACACGGACAAATTAAGAAACTTTAAAAACAATATTAATTGACATTTAATTTTCTTTTTAACAGAAGATAACCTCGCCACAAAATGTTTATGACTGAATATTACGACAAATGCAGACTGCTGTTCAGGATTTGGATAAACCATCGATTTTATGATATAGAAATTCTGGGTAAAAAGATAATTAAGCTTTAAATGGTTCCACTGTTCGACTCACCCGCATAGCATGCGTGGTTTAACTTCTCATACCAACGCAATGCAGAATTTCACTGGAGGTCGGGCTTCGCGTTTTTCAACAGGTTTGATCGGCGACTACAGAGGAGCTGTGTAAGGCGACCTCCATTTGACTTTTGAACTGCATCGCCTTTTGTTTCTAATATGAACAAACCAAAAAAGAAAGAAAACTAAAGATACCCTAGGATATTCACGCGAAACAATTTATTTAGGAATTTTAGCAAATAATAATAATAATAATAACAACAACAATAATAATAACAATAATAATAATGATAATAATAATCATCTTTTTTAAATAACTTGGTTCGTTGTAAAAGAGTAAATTATATAGTACTCTGATACGAATGTGATTCTGATATTTACTTAGAAATGCTTTCATTTGTTTCTTCTGGTTTTTTCTTTTTTTTTTTTGCTTGTTTATTTCGTAGTTCGAAGTTTGAGGCGAGTGCAATATGTATAATTTTGGGAAAAAAATCTTAAAATAAAGTCTATAAAAATCTATAAAATCTATCAAGATCTACAACCCATTTTAACTTGAATATGAAATCTTACATATTAGTTTTGTCACGAATGTCAAGCGACAAGTTATACGGTATTAGTTACTTCACGTTTAACAACAAAACAACATATTTAATAACAATAATAACAATAACGACAACAATAATAATAATATTAGTTATTCAGTGCTATGTGAGACTAAGTTAAAACAGCATCCTAAACTGTTTCGAATGGCCTAGAAATTCAAGCCACCTTTTAAGTCTGCAGACCAAAGTGATTTTTATAGTGATGAATCACAGAAACAGTAGTTACATTACTAAACTACAATTACATTACTAAAAATATGCATAACATTCATTTTCACAATGCTGGCTTTTAAAAATTAATGTGATATAAAACACACACTGAAACTCAGAACTAGTGAAAAATAGAGATCAAAAACACTGGTTTACTCACCCGGAAGACTTTAATGTCAAATCTTGTAACATGTAATACAAGCTTCCTAGATCTGTATACAAATAAGGGTAGACCCCTTTTCCACAGTTTCCGCCGAGCGTCTGCTCACGGTCAAATGGTGGTGTGAGTATTCAGAGCTAGACGCCATCTACCCCGCAAATCAGCCTCCTTTGCGGCTTCATACCAATTTCATGCCTGTAAATTTAGACGAAAGACCGGACTGCACCTCTGCGGCGGGGATCGCTAAACGTGTGAGACCGATACTGTTTGATACAACATTTTTCCTTCCGCCAATCTGTCCTGATCGATGACAGATGCTTCCTAGACAATCTTCATGCACCTTGTCACATGGTCATTTAAATATATACAAATAGCACGTTATACCACAGTGCCACGTCAACCACGAAATTGGACAAATCAATATAAAGTGTCAGAAGAGCCACCGTACCTTATAATAAAGACTAATAGCAATAGGCAACATTTATTAAATAATTCAGCCTACGCCACACTGGTCGTTCCCTGTGACTCAAATACAGGCACCAGACGCTCAAAAAAAATTCTCTGTTCAACAACACAATGGCTCAGAATGGATGGTTTATCTTTTATGGCCTTACGCTGTATTATCTGTGCGCTCTTTTTCGTCTTTGACAGTAGGCCTTAATGTTGTGCAGTATCAAGTAGGTGAACTGTGTGGACAAATTCTTGACTTTGTAACATAGTTAACAGCGAAAACTGGCTTAACAAAACATTCTAAATTTAATCTACTTAAGTTTTGCCAGTAATTCTAGAATAATAATTTTTAAAATAACTTTTCAAATAGGAGTCATGTTAAATTCAGCATTGAACGTTTAAATTTTACATATG